>VUQK01013790.1:0-12672 GCA_015106715.1 Bujurquina vittata | reverse complement strand
CAAGAGACATTCCTAACTCTACAATTCTCCTTTTCCACTGTTCTGTGTATTGGTCAATCCAGTGTGTGCTGCCAAACAAATAGTTTTCCTGCTGCCACTACCAGCTGTAGTCGATCAGGATCACTAATAAGAAGTTAGTAGGCCTTAGTCTTGTCAAGATAAGACACTGTAGAACCTTCAGGACAACTTATTCAACAAGTTAAGTGGGTGTATGTGTGTACTTGAGCCTGTATGTGTACTTTTGACCCTATGGATTAGAGAAAATCCAAAATAAATTCAAACTTGTGCATCCAATTCTTATTTCTTAAAGTCATTAAAGATGCATGCTGTACAATCATTCCTCCCTGGAAAAACAACAGTTCAATGAACTCATTAAAAGCTCCAAATTGCCAAAACATTTATGCCCATGATGAGTAAATTAAAACTACACTCTTAAAAACAAAAAAAACAAAAAAACATTACATAAGTTGAACCAAAACAAAATATGATAATGAAGAAAAAAGAAAAAGAATGGATACAGTGCATTATTTTACCTTCCCACCCTCACTGCCTGCAGGAGAGAGATGAAGCTCGGGTCCGTTTGTCTCCGTACTTCCATTAATTCCATGTTGATCTGGATGACCTTACGCCAGCTCCTTGCCTAAAGGTTCAGAGTGAAAAAGTTTGCCTCCTTCTAAAATCAATTAATGCCCTTCAGAAAGTACACAGAACAGAACCTGACTAATTAACAGCACAGACTATCATGAATAGAGGCAACAACTCAGTGCAGCAATGACTCATATGTACTCAGACCAGCCTCTCAGCAGACAGTACGGTCCTCCAAGAAAAAAAAGCTCTTATATCCCGTTTTACTTTTACTTGCATAAATAGACGCATTTCCCATCCCACCTTAAAATATAACCGTTTCATACAGTTCATAAGCATCTAAGCAGCTTCACAGTGATCTGACCTGGAAGCAGAAGCTGGCCTTTTCTTTTCCTTTAGAAACTGGAGGCAGCTGAAGGAAGTCACCACATACAATCAATTGGATGCCTCCAAATGGCTCAGTAGACCTCCTCACTGATCTGCAAGATCACAGGGAAGTGTGAGTCACTAAAGGCAAACTTGATTAAATGACTAATAGCTTCAACACACAAAAAAAAAATTCTATATTTTTAAAGATTGATGAGGTAATGCAGACCACATACAGTCATGTGAGAAAGAAAGTTTGCACACAACTGTAAGCAGCGACTTCCCTAATGTATTTCATTCTGATCCACATGTGTAGGTGGTTTTAAGCCAGATTTTTTAATTATGTTCTGAGGTTAGAGTGAACTGAAAAGATTAACACACTACGAAAAACAAGAGAAGAAATAGCATTAGTAAAGCTTAGTTTATGAAGCACGAATATTATGCATTGATTAAAAAGTCTTTAATTGAGTCACTCTATAATGGATTTTACACTCCTGCTAATCGAATTTGAATTTATTTTTTGCTACCATTAAAAAAAAAAAGAAGATCTTCTTGGCTTTAACTATATGAAATCTAAACATTTGAGCAAGCACTGCTCGAGTTTGTAAAGCCATTTTAGATTGCTACTGTACTCAGTCATGGTGTTTATCTGTGACTAACATCCTCACCTAGCTACCGCCTCAAGCTTGTCAAAGAACTGAGCCTCCACCATCGAAATCTCATCAACGATGAGGTGCCGACAACTAGTCCAGTGCTGCAGCACCCCGGGCCTCTGAGCCAGCTCGATGCACTGCTCCAGTGGGGCAGAACCCGAGCCAATTCCTGGAAAGAGCAAAGATTCAGTGAATGGAAAGAAAGAAGATAGCCAGAAGGAAAAAAAAACAAACACCCATGCTCACATCCTACTGTATATTAAGATTTAATTAAAACACATCTGTTAAAAAGCGGAGACATCCGAGGACGTTTTCTTGGTGTTAAAGATTCATAATGTGAAATACGTCATCGAGCGGACATCGAAATGAGTCCAAGGATGCGGTTCTGATTAATGGAGTAAAGAAACAAAGAGGAGGCCAATGAAAAGTACAGCCATGATGATTCATCACTAAAACCCAAGCATTTCCTGTTCCCTTTGTTTTATCTCATTGTGAACAACAGTGCTTGAAAGTGAACTTCTGGTGAGACAAAAACAACCAGAAAGACTGAAATTGCCATTTTAATATATTCAAGCCTAAATGAATGGGCTGTACTTATATTGCACTTTTCTATTCAATTTGAGCACTCAAAGCAGTTTTTTACTACAAGTACACACACTACACACAGATTCAGAGTGATTTTTTGTTCTATATACACCCCACTGGATCCAAACTGGGGTTCAGTATGGTGCCTGAAGATGTAAACTAGTGGAGCCCAGGATAGAACTACCACCCACTTTCTAATTAGCAGATGACTCGCTCTACTTCCAGAGCCACAGTCAATTATTCATAAAATGGATCAGCAAGATAATTGTATTTTTACACAATTTTACATTTTATTTTTAGGGTGGACATTTTATTGAAACCAGTAAATCGACCAATTATTTGCGTCATCTTCAGCAACAATTGTTGATGTTGTGGGAAAAAAAAAATCAGCTCTGCACACGCCCAAGAACCAATTTGCCCAACATTTCTGTCAGAAGTGTTACAGCATTACAAGATGTGTTGGATCACTTCAGAGGCACAACAATCAGCTGACCAGCAAAACTGTGTAACGTTGTTCCCCCGATGTGACACGCAGCCACTCCTGTGCTGGCTGTGGCAAAAGTGCTCTTTGGTGGGAGAGAGCCCATGATTCTCTTGAGCAAGAAGGACTTTCCGGTACCTGAAAACACACGAGCAAAAGACTTTAGACCAGACAAGTACCCACAGGCTATTTTCCAGAGGTTCCATTAAAAATTTACAGCAGTTTGCATTGATGAAAATGTCCTATTTATGCAGACAAATGCTCATATACTTTTTACCTGCACTTCCAGTGAAAAAGACATTCTTGCCACTCAGCACTGCACTGAGAACAGCAGCCTGCTCTTTATTTAGCTTGCGTGATGGTAAAGCGAGGATAGGCTTCTTGCATGGGTTGGCCTTTACCTGAAAGAATCATAATATCTGCTGACATATTTTTCAAGTTCAACTCACAGTGTGCACAAGGAGAATTTATTTAAAATTACAGGACATTGCTGACCCCAGCAAAAAACAGTCCTGCGGATTGCTATAAAGCAACCTGAGTGTAAATGCAAGAGAGTGGTGTTCAGGTGCTGTGTGCGCAACTCACTGGACTGAAGTTACAGTCACTCCTGGAGCGTTTGACCTGCTGTCCTGTACCTGCCACAGTCATCCTATTAGTGCGGTCTGCCAGTCCATTAGGAGCCACTTTACTTCTCAGCTCATTGACTTTCTGGATATCTTTTTGCTGCAGGGGGCTGATGGCCTCGAAGCTGCGGGGCAGGCCTGCCTTGAGCTTCTCTCGGTCGCTCAGAGGCTTGCTGCCCTTCCAGACTTGGTGTTTGATGCTCAGGGTTTTGAGAAAGAGGCTCAGCTGGTCAGGCGGACAGTTAGACATGAGAACCTGGATGTTTTCAGGGAGCAGTTTCACGGTGCACTTCCCATCTCTGGCAAACTTGGTGAAAAGTTTATACTCTTTCAAATGGTAACTCTGCGGGACTTTCCCATCGTGGACTCGCAGGATGATCTCCTGGAACTCATTCCGGCCCAGAATAACAGAGGATTTGCGGATGACGTGCCTCCGGGTGGCCTGTCCGGAGCTGTTCAGCTGCTCCACCGTCACGCTGCACTGCAGCTGGGCGCCGTCTTCCCCCGATAACATCGCAGCAACTCTGTGCGCGCAAAACAGTACACAATATCAATTAAGATTTTCCCCTGATCGTGCAAAATTCACAACAATGTAGCTGAAGACGCAGAAGAGGAAACGCTGCTGAGGTTTCATAAAGTCTGAAGAAGTGAAAAGCAGCCAGTGCAAATATCGTTTTCCCTTTGATTAGCAGAGAACAAATAAAGCTAAATACGCGATCCAAGTTTAAATCAACATCTTACCGCTGGTTTTTAAGAAATGTGTGCAAACCTTTGCCTGCCAGCTGCTCCTGCACTTCTGAACACAAAACACCGATTTTCAAATTGTCAGTGCGTGAGTTCAGCGAATGGCCGATCGACGCTCTCGGCCAATCAGAAAGGGGAGCTTTAACAGTGCAACCAATGGGAGACGATAAAATACGCCCCGTGCCGGCAATGGCCAATCAGTGAGCCCGTGGCAATGACGTAATTTTGTGTGAACGACACATGGCTATCCGGAAATTACTATGAAGATTCGGGGAAAGCCGGCAGACGATCGCAAAAAGCGATTTCCGACGTACGTGTTTTTATGTGTAATATCTTTGCTTATTGGTAAATAGACTCCAGTCGAAAGGATTTAGGAAGAACTTATATATGAAATGAATAAATGACCTCTTTTGCAAGCATCATTGTGAGTCGGGGTTTTTGTAACTACATTATAATCAATGGAGTCCTTTTTGGCCACTTCAAATATCTTTATAGAACTGTGATGTTATATTTGTTCAAATTTGTGTTAACCTCTTGGCCAGATCTGTCTTTAAAAAAAAGAAGATTTTTTAATGTCAATGACCGATTTTACCCGGATAAATGAAGACATGTCACTTTGCCACAAACTGATTAAGACAGATGTTTTTATTGTCATTGCACCAAACAATGAAATTTTGTTGGCGCAATCCGCCAGGTGCCGACATAATAAATACAAAAAATACAAATCGAAATTAGAAAAAATTAAATATAAATAAAAATATATACAAGTAAATATGATAAAAAAGGATGTGGTATTTACAGTGAAAATGGCAATAAACTGTTTATTAACACAAAAACTGAGTGCAGTGTGTAGTAGCATCAGTGACTTGCGGTGAGGTTTGTGACGAATGCGGCTCTGACTCGTCGGATGTTCACATAAACCCAAAATAGAAGCTTATATTTGAATTCTAATTATGCTAATGATTAATTATGCTTTAATCAACTCCTAACTGTTAAAAAATGATGACAAAAAATATTTAATTTAAGGTCAAACTATTTTTTAAAACATGTATTATCTTATCTTTATTTGAAGATGATATAAGATGCGCCTTTCTTTCTCACTATGTGACAGCACTGTTGCACCATTGCCCCCTATCGGTGCGGCACGGTACTTTCTGCCTGCCTATCCATGCAGTTTTTAAAGATTTTAGAAATCAATCAAGAATTCATTTATTCCAAAGTTTTAAAACTAATGGATTTCATATTAAATCCAGCATCTACACCAATTAATTTAACTAGACAAAACAGATTTCCCCACAATCTAAATTGGGGAATTATTTATTCAATAAAATTACATAAATTAAGCCAAACAAAACTCACCATACTTTATATTTTATCAGAGATCAGCACTGAAAATCGGACTTATTCAAAACACCTACCAGTGGCATCTCTGGGTCTCCTAACACACTGAAACTCGGCTCTCTCCTCTGTTACTGCATTGTGCCATGATGGCTAAACAAAAACAATTACACACCTGGTTCAGGAAGGCTAAATCTCTTCCTTGGTCCTCTGCCTAGGCCTGAGGCCTGCATGCTCATACCAGTCCATCCAGACTATAAACTAATAAAAATATAATCACATGCGTAAGTAGCTGAATGATTTTATTTTTACATAACTTAATTATATTTTCAAGTTTGACTGAGATTCTTGTATTTCCCTTGTGAACTTGCAGGTGCGTGAGGCAGGCGACCATGGTAGCCCAGGAAGCAGTGATGGTGGAGATACAGGAAATTTCCTGGTAAAGTGAGACAATTAGCAGCCAGCTTAGCTTTTCTGATAAGCAATTTCTTTTCAAATGAAACAACTCACAGGCATCTTAGTTTGCGGTTTTCACTCTTGATCCAGACAAACACTGACCAGGAGGAAAACGAGAAGGCAAAGTCAGATTACTAAAAAATACTCAGGGAAATGACTCACAAGGGAGCCTTGATATCACCACTAGGGTAATGAAAATATGGTGACGAGTGGGGGTTTCAGCTGGTCTTTTCAATCTCAGGGTGATGAATAGATGTGAAGCAGATGTAAAGTAAAGTAAAGTAAAGTAAAAATGTATTTGTATAGCACATTTCAGCGGCAAGGCAATTCAAAGTGCTTTACATCATAAGACAATCAAACAGACATTAAAATCATGAAAAGCATTAAAACATCAATGTAGTACACAGCAAATCATCAAATCATCAATGTGCTAGCTGGAACCAAAAGGCAGGATTAACCCCACACAAGGGCAGAGTGCTCTCCACCTGAGAGCAAAGAAAGAGAGAGGGAGAGAAGAAGCAGGGTCTCCCAAAAATATGACACTCCGGAACTGATGGGAGGATGGAGTGTGCCTCCACATCCAAGTGACCCTTAGACAAATCCAACCAAACTCTGAATTTCAAGATAAGCACCGTGATCTTTCTGTTGTGGAACAATATGTGCGTTTGAGGCAGGATGAAGGTGTCTGAACACTTTGAGAACTCAGAACTCTCACATACTCTTCACATATGTTAAAAAAAATTCTATTTAATGTATTATCAAACTTTTCTTTGATTTGCACTCAGCAGACAGGTTCCAACCTTTAGCTATAAAATGGCAAGGGGATTTCAAATGTGTTGAGCAAACAAAGAAAACCATATTTAAAGCATTAAAATATTTCCACTGTAGCACTTATTCTTTATGGTGAGGGCATTACTGTTATAAAAAGCAACTGTAAGAGCGCACAACCTGCTGTACAATATGTACAGCAGGTTGTGCATGCTTACAGTTCAGTTGGTTAACATTTAAAATGTAATCAGAGGTGGTGTGTTTCCCTGAGGGCAGTGGACTCCTCCTAAGGGCTGCAAGTTTGCTGTGCTTGTATAATCTGGTTGGTACATTTATATTAAACAATGGCTTTCTGATGTCGCTGCAGACACATATGTAGCTACTGTGGGGAAAATGAACTCATCACATGGTCCTGTTGAAACAAGTTTTAATACCCTGTATTCCAGACAGAGAATGCACAACATCAGAGCTGGTTTTCATTAGGAGGAAATGGAAAAATACCACGTGAAAGAGGCTATTTAAAAGTTTTAGGTGATAAGTGCGCATGTGATCGTTTAAATGTGTTTTCGACCCACTTTTTTCTCAGCAGTTGATGCATTAGAACACATTTTCATTAAAAGGTGACCGTCTGGGATAGGTCTGCTTTCATATAAAGCAATGGCACTGCAGGACATTATGTGCAATTTTCATTTGACCTTTATCTTCCACCATCAGAAGGACAAATGGTAACTGCTGGTTCTCCTCTCCCACCATCCCACCTTATTGGTGACCTGTGGGAAATGTGTTTGTATCAGGCTGTAAACCACACAAAAATGATTCACAAGATAAATGTGAGTTTTTGTACTGACTCATGGGTGCCAGAATTGCGCTCCTGTCATAATTTTGACATAATATTAAGTTTTTTCTTCACTGTATATACTCTCTTCACTTTATTTCTTTATTTTCTTGTCTTCTTCCCTTCCCTTTTGTCTTTATGACAATTCTCTGCAGTAATAGAGCAGACAGAAATAAAGAGACTTGTACGCTGTTAAAATAAAGGGCACAGCCACTCAACCATTCACCCACCAGCCACCCGAATATATGACAAATGATCACGCTGCTGGCAGAGAACCTTTTCCCACTCAAATACTCATTACATATAAATATTTTCTAGTTTATCACCTTTGTTGTGTATAGTTATTACGTGGCTCATTTGTGGTGAATTATTAATGTTAAGGGATAGAATATTAAAAACAACACCAACTGTTGCACACAGTGAGATAAAACCTCCATGTTATCTTGTCAGGTTGTTTGGAGTAAGATGCAGTGAGTGGATGGAGGTAGCAAAACCACTTTTTCCTCATTCCAAGCAGAGAATATTAAAAGGTTCTAATGGTGGAAAATAACCAAATAATCAAACCAAACCAAATCCCTGTCCCCACAGAGACTGTGCCTGCTCCCAGACCACCAAAAAACAAACTTAAAATCTGCAAAAAGAAAATTTTAGCACAAAAATTCACAAAGAAAAAAATAGCATCCTCAACTGCACCAAAGAGTAAAACAGTTGAATGTGGATTATTAAACATTTGGTCTCTTTAAGTCCCTGTTATTAAATGATTTAATAATTGATCAACATATTGATTTATTGTGCCTTACAGAAACCTGGTTACAGCAGGATGAATATATTAGTTTAAATGAATCAACACCCCCGAGTCACACTAACTCAAAGCACAGGTCGAGGAGGAGGAGTAGCCGCAATCTTCCACTCCAGCTTATTAATTACAAAGACCCAGACAGAGTTTTAATTCATTTGAAACTCTGACTCTTAGCCTTGTCCTTACTCAGAGTTTATCTGATTTCTCACTTAAAAAAAATCTCATTTAGTCTTCAGTTCAGATAAATATTCATAGTAGGCAATGTTAACATCCATTTGGATGCTGAAAACAACAGCGTCAGCACTGCATCTATTATTAGATTCAGTTAGCTTCTCTCCAAATGTAAATGAGCCCACCCACCACTTTAATCATACTCTGGATCTTGTCCTGACATATAGAAACTGAAGATTCAACAGTATTCCCTGAAAGCCCCCTCCTATCTGATCATTTCTTAATAACATTTACTTTAATGGATTTAATGAATATGTTTTTATTACAGTAGAAGTCTTTGTCAAAGTGCTGTAACTAAGGTTAAGGAGATGATTTTTCCATTATTATTATTATTATTATTATTATTATAGTGCCATGTGCCAACACAGTGCAGAGTAGCTACATAAACTCTGCTCCCAGCGAGGTAGATAATCTCGTCAATAGTTTTACATCCTCAATACGACTCTGAATACTGTGGTTCCTCTGAAACCCAGGTCCAACACAAAAACTAAATTCAAACACCATTTGGGAGACAGAGGGCACAAACAAGCATAAAATGTAACTGAAGCCGAGATATCAATAAAGCCAGTCAATGCTGAAACAGAGACTTTGAAAGTAAAGCCTTGTTGCACCTCTACTCTAAAAACTCAGAAACAAATTATGATAAATAATACAATTTATAACTCAAATTAAAACAATATAAACCTGCTCACACCATTATTTTTGAATACAGTGTAGCGTCATAATGTATATTAAAAGAAATAGAAACTATAGCTTTGGTAAGTGCAAGCTTAAATATGAAAATGAGGCAGGAATGTGAAACCTTAAATCTGTATTTGAGTCATGTGAATGTGAAACGTGAGCAAGTATTACCAAATTATTTCAGTTGTGTGACTGTGGATGGACACGACCATCACACTCGAGATCAGAGAGATGCAAAGTTGTCTTTAAAGAATAAGAAGTCCATGTACTGCATATGGACATTTTGAACTTACTTCAGAGCTCTGCTTGCACTTTAAAACCTGACCATAAGAAGCAGAGATTCCTCTGAGTTATTCTTTTAGCCTGAAGATTTATGGATATATGTTAATCAGTTCTGATCTCTGCCATTTGGGACTGCCAATATGCACAGCTTAGTGCAGTAACAGTCAATCTAATTCATTTTTTTTGTTTCAACTTAGGCAGTTCAAGGACGGGTCCATAGATCTGTCAGAGCACTGAATACTCTCTCTCCACAGGCTGACAGGGAGTAAAGCGTTCCATGCAGCTTTCATGAAGTTTCTCCCTGCTATTCTCTCCCTGACATCAAATTTCCACCTGCAGACTCCACTCTGTGTGCAAGGACTTTAAACGTTCCGACAGAGAGACAGTGTCTAGAGGGAACGAGGGAGAGCGGTTCATGAATTAATGAAATAATTTCCATTGACAAAATCTCATAAATACCAATTTTGTTGAGGAAAAAAATAAATCTTAGATTGGAGCAAAATGCATGTTTTGAAATGACATAAAAGCTGATAAAAATTATCACATATTTCAATAGAATGCTTGTCGTATATTTTATAACTGCTCTGGACAAACCTTCACCATGGAAACATTGAACATATTGTGATAATAGCTTTCTTGTTGCATCTGGCAATTTAGGCTTATTGAACTGAACAAAATCGGTAAGGCCCTGAGTTTGTAGAAGGAAAAAAAAAAGCCCAAGTAATTTTCCATTTATACCAAACATAATTTTATGAATACATTTCAGGAACAATTCACTTGTCTCATTTTGTACAATTGTGATGTGGTAACATCACATTCAGCAGCCAGTGAAGCGCCAGAGATGCTGGCAGAGATCTGACAGTCTGTCAGGCTTAATGAGACCTCCAGCTTTTCAGGTTTTCACTACTAGACTGGATAAAAATGGCGGTGAGACATCTAAAAGCAATGCTAAGAAAACATTACCAAGATGTTGTCTGTGCCTTTGCTCTCTGTGGGTTGTCTGTTTTTCACAGTTAAAGTGTTCCAATTAGCAGAATCAAATTGCTCCTTGGCAGCTTTTGTGGTGGAAATGATGAGGCTACATGCGGGTAGCAAACAAGCTGTTTATTTTGATCAATTAATTAGTTTTCCTGTGGCACCGCATCATTGTCTCTCTGTGGCTACTTGTTTGCTTGCTTGTACAGATGTCTTCAATGGCTGTTAATTGCTGCTGAAAGTTCATGCTCACTCGTTCCTTTTAGGAAGACCTCATGATGCCATGAATGCCATAATAATGTTCTTTCGCTAAACTGTTCTCCAGCTAATTAGTTTCATTGCAGGATCCAAGCTGTTTCGATGGGCTGAATTGAGTGAGAGCAAATTTATGACATGGTGATATGAAAAAGAAAAATTCAGTCTGCTGAAAATGATCCATATTGACTATGTCGATGCTTGCATCCATCCAGCCATTTTCCGCCACTTAGGTCATGGGGGAATACCCAGCCATGGGCAATCCCAGATTGGCACAGAGTTTTCTCCAGTTGTTTCTTCATGGGCGTTTGTCTGTCTTCCCCTCATCCAGGACCAATTTGTCTTGGGAGACCCTATCATGTGTGTGTGTGTGTGTGTGTGTGTGTGTGTGTATATATACATACGCACACCTACAAACCCTTTCTTGAACAAGTCTAACAATGAATGAATGGATATCAGACACATAACTTTTAATAAATCCGTAAGTTTAGCACACAGTCTGTTAATGTAGCACAGTTAGTCTATTAACTCCATGTGTAAATTTTCTAGTTGTGGATTCATGATTTAAGGGAGGTCACTGTAGGACTCTCAGTTATCATGTAGCGATGACAATTCATTGTCAAATGCCTCCATCTCACCTTATCCTTAGCATCCTTCTGTGTCACACCAACCCTCTGCATGTCCTCCTTCGTTATATTAATGAACCACCTCAGAGGATTTCCTCTGCTCCTCTTGCCTGCCAGCTCTATAATCATCAATCCAATATAAACCACACTGCTGCTCACTGATCGTCACCTCTTTTCTTAACCTAACTTCAACAACTCTTTCCCATATCTTCATGGTATGGCTCACCAACTTCATCCCTCTGTAGTTACTACAGTTCTGCATGTCATCAGTACTTGTGCACATCACTATTCTTTACCTCACCTCACAGGCATCCTGTATTTTTGGGAAATAGATTTATTTGTTTCCATAGATGAGATGATTAATTCACCTCTGTCTGCAAATGAAATTAAGCTGAAGCCAGAAAGCAGTTGAGTTGTAGTCATAGAAGCAATAAATCTCTTAGCTCAAAGGAATGATTTCTTTCAGTTTAGCAGACATCTGACGTTACTGGCTTTTCCGGTCTTTCTAGTCAGATAACGAGAAGGTAATGGAGGCTATAGTGAATCTTGGCTGAGGTGACAGCGGTGGTGCTCAGACTCAGGAAACTAGACTAATTCATTTAGAACTCTCTGCTGCCTCCTGGACTGCTTTAGGCATGATGTTCAGGGACAGGTCAAGGACAGGTCAGCCTCTGCTGGAACTGACAATGTGTTTGCTGTGGAGTACGACGAAGCTCCTTCTTAGATCCTATTATATTTTCAGTCTTCATGCTTTCCTGTTCTCAGGACATTTCTCTTCAGCTCTTGTTACTGACAACAATACCCATTTGTATTTAATGCTAAAAAGGTGCACTCTACAGTACTGTGTAAAAGTCTGGAGCCATCCCTCATTTCTTCATATTTTGCTTCCACGGAGCCAAACATTACATTTTTTTTAAGTGGTGTTGGGCAATTCTTCCCAAGACTCCCTGAAGGTCTTCAAAAGTTTACTTTGGCATTGACTGCTTTTTCATTCATTTTTAGTCTTTGTACATGAAAGTTTTCAGAGGAATGTTTGTTTACTAAACTGCTTATCACTGACTTATGAATCATCCAAGCATAATAAAAAGCACCCGACTCAAAGGATGAACCAGTGTTGTGCCTACACAGAACAGACAACTTATCAAAGAACCAATTTGAAATTTAAATTATCTTTGAGCACTTGGTTGCGAGCAGCCTGTCACAAAAACATGTCATTTTTTTCCATTTCTTTAGCTGAATCTGTGACAAGTGTCAAAGACAACACACATAAAATAGTAGTTTTGCACCAGCAAGATGATTCCCAAAGAGTTATTAGCCAAAAATCTTGGTATATCTCATTCATGGTGTGCAGTGTGCACTTACTAAATAAAAGTAAACTGGACAAGTGGA
>VUQK01013786.1:14212-31364 GCA_015106715.1 Bujurquina vittata | reverse complement strand
AAGCTCCAAACAAGAGTCAATAGCAGAATAAGTTGTTTGGCACTGGCAGAGAAGATTTAGCAAGTTTTTCATCGATGCAACACACATATTCAACTCTGCTGCTCAACCCACAAATGCATTTTCCTCACAAATGTGGCGCCATTTAAAGGGAATAAACAGGTTTTCCAATGGTGTGGGATTTATTGTGACAACAAAGAGATAATCAACATAAGTGCCCTGCTTCCAAAGGAATTAGGAGGGTAAGTAGCAGCCAGGTGTTGCTAATCAAATGCATTTGATTAGCTGATCATCAGCAACTGTGAGCGCACACAACTGCAAAATTATTGTCAATTTACTGGTCTGAAGCTGGTCTGTGTGTTAACACAATGCCACAATTTTCTCAGTAGTGGACGTCCCAACAAATTACCCCCAAGGTCAGAGAAACTGCAAAAAACCAAGAGCTAAATTTCAGACTCTAGAGGCCTCAGTTATGATGTTAAATGTTAAAGTTCATGACAGTACAATTAGAGGAAGACTGAACAAGTATGGCTTGTTTAGAAGGGTTGCCAGGAAAAAGGCTCTTCTCTCTAAAAAAGAAAATGGCAGCATTGCAAAGCTGCATCAGACCAAAGTGGAGACCATAAATTGGTGGGGGTGATGATTTGGGTTTGTTTCGCAGCCACAGGACCTGGGCACCTTGCAGTCATTGAGCCAACCATGAACTCTGTGTACCAAAGTATTGTAGAGTCAAATGTGAGGCCAGCTGTCTGACAGCTTAAGCTTGGCTGAAATTGGATCATGCAGCAGGACAATGATCCCAAGTACAGCAGCCAATCTCCGGAATGGCTGAGAAAGAAAATAATCAAGGTGTTGCACTGATGCAGTCTAAGTCTGACCTCAACTTGATTGAAATACTGCGGCGGGACCTTGAGAGAGCTATACATAAACAATATAAGAGACTAATAAAGTCATACAGAAAAAATGATTACTTCAAGTTACTACTGCAAAAGGTGATTTTACAAGATACTGAATTGTGGGGTGTACTTACTTTTTACAAGATTCTACAGATTCCTACGAAAACTTTCTTTTTCACATGACTGTAGACAAAACACAAAATCATTCAAAAGTTTGAGGAAGACCCTACTTAAGGTGGTACACATGCCAACTGACTGCAGCGTTTAAGAACTCTTCTTTAGATTTCTATTCAGCACCTCTGAGTGTAACATTTCCCCAAAACTATCTTAAAATGATCTGTAACTAAAACCAGTTTGCAAGCTCTAATATCTTCATCTGAGAGGCCCGTCTATATATTTAACTGCAGTCAAAGCCAGGAGTCATAGACATATTAGAAAGTGTGTCCAAAGATGGATCCCATGTTGCACCTGTGGGTCAGCCCCTGCCTTTTTAACTGGTTAAACATGCTGTTAAAATGACACGGGGTATCAGTCCTGTAAGCAGTTAGATAACAAGCATAAAGCAAGTATCCAAGCAGGGGAGGTTCTGATGAATCTCTTTATCACAATGTCTGATTAGTGTTTGTCTTGTGTCTTTGGTTGTCGATATTAGGCTAGCAAATACACTATATTGCCAAAAGTATTTGCTTGTCTGCCTTCACATGCATGAGAACTTGAGTGGCATCCCATAGGGTTTAATGTGCTGTCAGCCCACCCTTTGCTGCTATAACAGCATCAACTCTTCTGGGAAGGCTTTCCACAAGATTTACGAGTGTGTTTTGGGGAATTTTTGACCATTCTTTCAGAAGCAGACACTGATGAGAAACCCTGGCTCACAGTCAGCACTAATTTAGCGCAAAGGTGTTCCATCAGGTTGAGGTCAGGACTCTGTGCAGGCCAGTCAAGTTCTTCCATACCAAACTCGCTCATCCATGTCTTCATGGAGCTGCTTTGTGCACTGGTGTGCAGTCATGTTGGAACAGGAAGGGGCCAACCCCAAAACTGTTCCCACATAGTTGGGAGCCAAATTGTCCAGAATGTCTTGGTAGGCTGAAGCATCAGCAGAGGAGTTCTTTTCATCTTGAACTACGGGACTGAGACCAACTTCTACAAAAAACAACACCACACCATATTCCCCCCTCCACCAAACTGTACATTTGGCACTATGCAGTCATACAAATACCGTTCACCTGGCAACTATCAAACCCATACTGGTCCATCAGATTGCCAGACAGAGAACTCCCGAGAACTCTCCAGAGTCTCCCCTGCTCTAGAGTCCAGTGATGGTGTGCTTTACACCACTGCATCTGACGCTTTGCAATTGGTCTGGTAAGGCTTGGATGCAGCTGTTTGGCCATGAAAACCCATTCCCATTCCTGCACACTGTTCTTGAGCTAATCTGAAGGCTGCATGAAGTTTGGAGGTCTGTAGCGATTGAATCTGCAGAAAGTTGGTGACCTCTGCACG
Source organism: Bujurquina vittata (assembly GCA_015106715.1). Classification (NCBI taxonomy): domain Eukaryota; kingdom Metazoa; phylum Chordata; class Actinopteri; order Cichliformes; family Cichlidae; genus Bujurquina; species Bujurquina vittata. The sequence continues at coordinate 28,965 of VUQK01013786.1, read as the reverse complement.
CTACGTGCCTCAGCATCTGATGTGATTTTACATGGGCCACCATTAGATGCTTGATTTTGTACACCTGGGGCCATGGAAGTGACTGGAACGCCTTAATTAATGATATGGATGGGTGAGTGAATACTTTTGGCAATATAGTATACTTAACATGATCGTCCAGTGAGTCCTCCACTCCAAATATGATGAGTTTCCTCCTTGTTTGTGGATGATTCTGTGATTTCATATTAGCCAACAGCCTGTTAACATCTCCCTGCACCAGTGCAAAGGAGGTTTTATTTATTTTTTTATTAGGCCTGAACCCGCTGAATTTTCTTTAGTACCGGTTTCAAAGTGGGGCTTTTCGGATCACACGACGTTGGAAATGCTGTTTCCAAAGGTTTTCAAATTTGTTTAACTCTGAATAAAATACCAAATCTTTTGAATGTAAAAATGTTGTTACTGGCCTTCAAAAATGGCTCGAGCCTGTGTGTGTGTCATTTTCTTTTATGTTGACATCTTTAGTAAGTAAGTAAATAAGTCAAAATGTATTTGTATAGCACATGTCGGCAGCGAGGCAATTCAAAGGGCTTTACATCATAAGTAACATAAGCAATCAACATAAGTAATCATTAGTAACACTACACCATCCTTCCACATTCCCACACACTTGTTCGAACCTTTCCTTTTTGTGTCTTTTCAGTTGAGTGATTGTGCTGTGCTGCAGTTGCTTTTGTGTGCTTGAGATCAACTTCTTCGTTTTTTTTGCTTCTGTTTTTCTCTTGATCATTTATCCTCCTCTCTACCTCTTTATGTTTTCTCCTGTTTTTCCTGGTCGACTGTTTTCGGTTGAGATGTGGATTGGATTGGATAATGGCGTGCTCACAATAGGGTTGCCACGATAGATCCTGCCCTTCATGCTTTAACTTCTGACCATTTCTCTCCCAATCCAGACTCCAAAGTGACCGCCTGATATCCACTGATTATATGGAGTCAGATACATGGCTCTTACTTCGGATTCCTCACTCCATTTGAATTAAATTCAACTCTGCTTTTATCCCTTAAACGGCCTTAAAGTTTTTCATTTTTACTTCTTCAGTAAATAGTTGACATTTCACTTCTCTCGCTCAGAAAAGCTCCCTTCATGCTAGCTGTCCAACTGAATTTCCAGACCTCATAGAGACTGGGGGCTGGGATAAGGCTATGTCATGGAGGGCAGAATGTGCTCATTGTTCAGAATTGTTTATTTAATCGAAACATCCCTCTCAGTGCAGAGACTAGTCCCAGCTCCCCCCACTGCCTCGGTGGCTCATTGTCCTGACACAGAGGGGGAAATGGCCAGCAGCGTCCCTTTTTAAAACTGTCCAGCTGTCAAAGTGGCAGTGACATTTTCACAATGCTTCCCTGGGCTCATCTACTCTGTTCACACCCCCACCCCCTGCACTGTAAAGGCCCCTCTCTCCCCCCTGCTGTCGCCCCTGCTCTCCCTCCAGCAGGCGGGGACAGCACCAGAGTTAAATGTACAAATTGACCAACAGATGAGCTGCAGGGCACAAATCTCAGACATCTTCTTTCTTTTTCCTTTTCTAGCTCGCCTCTTAGTTCTGCCTCCACAGCACAAACTGCAACCTGCCCCACATGTTCTACATCATAGACAGGTTAACATCAGTACTTCGTACAAATGTGGTGCTTACTTTTTTCCCCAATAGAATTTAGTAACCCTGAGGGGGGAAACACAAATCTGGGTGTTGAAAGTCCTTCTCACCTTCCAGTCTTCTTTTCTCAGACTTTTTCTATTTTGGCAACCCTATATTGTTCTAATCCCTACTAGCAGGCATTTCCTTGCTGTTCTTGACTGGTGAATTGGATTGGGTCAGGGTGGTGGGAGGGCGCTTGGCCGCAGTGTGGTGGAGTTGGGTTTGGGGGGATTTTTTTCTTTTCCTTATTGTTCTTGTTTTGTTTTGGTGTTCTGTACTGAATCAAACAACTGTCACAGCTGTGTGTTTCTCCCACAGCATCCCGGCCCACTATGTGTACCCTCAGGCCTTCGTTCAGCCTAGCGTGGTCATCCCTCATGTGCAGCCTGCAGCTGCTGCGCCTCCCACCGCCTCGTCCCCCTACATCGATTACACCGGAGCCGCTTATGCACAGTATTCTGCTGCTGCAGCCGGCGCTGCCGCTGCCGCTTACGAGCAGTACCCTTACACCGCATCTCCTGCAGCCACAGGCTACGTGGCCACTGCTGGATATGGCTATGCTGTCCAGCAACCTTTAGCCACCGCTGCCCCGGGTTCAGCCGCCGCTGCAGCCGCAGCCTTCGGTCAGTACCAGCCTCAGCAGTTGCAAGCTGACCGCATGCAATAGCGGGTCCTGCAAGCATTGGATATACAGAGCAAGGAGGCCCACCCCCGGCTACAGCTGATTTGTTAAGTCTGGAGGTGAAAAAAAAACAACAAAAAAACAGAGGCATTGGCCTTAAGGGTGTGGCGTGTCAACAAGTCAGAAGCAGAGTTGCTTTAAAAGGTGATGATGATGATGGTGATGATGGTAGTGATGATGATGATGGTGAGGTGGGAACTTTTTACAGTAACTTTCCAACTTGCTGTGCTTCAACCAAAAAAAAACCAACAAAAGAAGAAACAAACAACAACAAAAAAAACAAAATGAAAAAAAAAAGCCGCAGAACAAATAATGAAAATGGTTTTCTATTATTATTATTATTATTATTATTATTATTGTTGTTATTACTATCATTATTATTATCATTACTATTATCATTGTAGTAGAGTACTTATCTTTAGAGTAAAAAGATCCAGGAACTAATCCCTGTGGTTGGTATAGGTCCTATTGCTGTCTTTAACGTTAGTTTAGGAAAGTGCTCTTTTTTTTTTCCTCTCGTTCGGTTATTTAATGCCCTCATAACATTTATATTTATTATTTGTTATTATTAAACTCTGAGGGCTCTGCTCGTTCTCTTTGTCTTTTCAAATGCATTTTTGAAGTTAATATTTTCTGATAATCAGGGAAATGGAACTGTTTCCACTGTGTTAGCGAATATTTTATGTGACCTCAGTCGAGGAGTCGTAACTCGCGCGTGTCACAAACATTTGAAGAACTACCTTATTATCTTCCTGATGCTGAATGTCCCTTTTTTTTTTTTTTTTACTCTGTGTTTCGACCTTTGACCTATGCAAAACAAACAAAACATCAGACAAAAAAAAAAGACAAAAGACAAAACAAAGAACAGAAACTGAAAATGTCATCAACTCTGACTTGACTCTTGGACTAAAGGGGGACTTGGCAAACAAAACAAAGGCACTGACAAAAGGAGAGAGGGCTGAAAACGGCCTCAGACAATGAGAAACACTAAATCTGTTGCTTTTCCACGTTTCGCTCACATGTAAACTGACACATACAACCAGAGTTGCACACATAGCAGTCAAAGACAAAGGCAGCGCAGTCGTGTTCCTCTCTGGCTCTGCAGGGGAGAGAAAGGAAAAAGAGGGAGAAACGGGGAGAGCAGCAGCTGGCGGCGGCGGCGGCGGCGGGGTGGACAGAGCCCACTCCAGCGCCACACAGACGGATCACTCTGGAAAGAACGCATCACTTGTGCTCGTTTGTTGAGTTGTCACATTTTAATCCCTGGCCGAGCCCTTTGGGAACCAACTTTACCACCTCAACCCCACCCCACCCCACCACACACACACACACACACACACACAGCACCGAGCCCCCACAGCGGAGCCCCCCACCCCGGTCAATCAGCGCTGCAGCTGTCAGCATTTCCACCTCTGTGCCGCTGCAGTCAGGTACGCACTCACAAACACTTTCACCAAAGCCACCCCAACAACTGGCCTGCCTCATGTCTGTCAAGAAGACCAGGTGGGGTGGAGAGGATGTGGGTTAACTCTTCGACGTTATGTTCGTCTCTGTGCCTTACATTTTTACTGCTATTTAAGAGAGAGAGAAAAACTGAAAAAAGAGAGAAATTTACTATTTAAGATATTTATTTTTGAGGGTTGACCATGTTGACGCTCTGAGAGTAGAGACTTAGTGGCGGTACTGTATTAATACTATGATGTACTCATCTCAAGGCATATATAAGTTATTGACTAGTTTTATTATTATGACTATTATTATTATTATTATTAATAACATACTCAACCAAAATGTTGATGTAGGAATTATTTAAAAATGTGCACTGTACTTCTATTTTTTATCTTTTTGATTCTTCGGAACATGACATTAAATATTAGCTTCATGCCTTTTTTGTATGGAAGAACCTTATTTAAATGCAGGCCTCTTTGCATGCAGACTGTACTCTGCCTCTTCTGTGTTTAGATGAGAGGAAAAACTAATTTTTTTTTTTTTTTTGGCAAAAACAAGCAAAAAGCTGCTTTTCTCTACTAGAATGTATAGCTGTTGTCGAGGTTTCAGTAGCTGTGCTTCTTTTGCTTCATATTCATCAGATGGGCAATTTTACACTGTTGGGAATTTTTATACTTGAACTCTTTCTTACAAGGGAAATATGAAAAATAAATGAAAAAAAAAACCTTTAATGAAGCTTTTCATTGTCACTGGATGAAGGCATGTAAAGTGTTACTATTAAATGCAAAGGTCCTGTTAATATTAAAACTTTTACTTCAGAATTTCAACATCATTTTCTTCAAATTGGAATAAAATGTTCTATATTTAAAAAAAAAAATGTGACTTCTTGTCATTTCTTTACACTCACACAAACTTATCATTTTACATCAGAGCTGTGTGTGCACACACACACAGCTCTGATGTAAGGTGTGTGTGTGTGAGGTACACACACAATGCAGCAGAAGACAGATGGTCAACTAAGGCTATAAATGCAGAGAGGACACTGGATCGCGGAGAGGAAGTGATGCCTAAAATCAGAAAAAGAGATTCTAACTTACAATGTAAAACAAGAACCATCTCAGTAACCACTAAACATTACTGAGGAAACTTTATTCATACTAAACCAGGATTAGCACCAACTAAAAGGCTCAAAATGTGAGTGTAAACAAATACAAACTAAACAGACAGAATATACCTGAAGATGACCAAGACTCATCCATCCATCCATCTTCATCCGCTTATCCAATTCAGGGTTGTTGGGGGGGCTGGAGCCTATCCCCGGTGCCATAGGGCAAGAGGCTTAGGGTACACCCTTGACAGGTATACAACAGAACCCAGAAACCAAAAAACTATTTATTTACCTCTCAAACATGCCAGCCTTTTCGCTAAGAGGTCATGCTTCCCCATAAAGAAAGGGCCTGTGTATTAAAAAAGAAAACATGTGCAGGAATTGGTGTTGTAAACAGCTCCTGTTGTGAACATTATGAAACAAGTCACACCTTCACTGTTTGTTAGTAAGATGGGTTAGTGATATACGGCCTTGTTAAACTCAATAAAAGCAAACTGTGTGTGCGCGTAATAACCAACTGTTATCAGTTTTCATAATTTCTTAAATGACTCTAAACATTTCTGATTATTTATATTTGAACATTAATGTGTGGCTCTGTACGTCTGAATGTGTGCAGGTGTCACAGCTCTGCTCGCAAAGTGAAGTCACACTCGAAACCGCGTTATGAAACTCTAAAGTTAGTCACGCCCAGTTGGAGCACACCGTCTTATCAATGATTAATGCCTGCTCTAATCAATAAGTCACGTTAAGAAGAGCGAGCTGCTCTTTCTCTGCCGTCTTTCATTCTACTCTGAGGAGTATTTTTGTCGCCACTGAAACCTGAAACTGGGTCACGTTATTGTGAGTGGTGACTGTGACACATCATGGATGCAGCAAGGCCTTATGGGTGACATTAGCAGCAGCCAAAAGCACCTGACCTCACGCCGTAACAAGATTAAAGCTGTTACTTTATTAAAAGGACGATGCTCAGCTGCAACACTGCCCTGGCTGGAGTTTGAAAATGGCCGCAGAGTTTAGTATGACAGAGAGAACTACTCTGTGAAAACAGTTGGAGGTTGGATATCTTCTGTGGGTGGAAGTGGTAACACTTTCTTATTAGGATCTTTAAAAGGGTTTTACTTGTCACAAAGAATATTAATTAGACTAAGACAACTTCTGAAAACCCCTCCTGCAGCTCTGGAGAAAACCTGAAGACTAATGAAATCATCAGCATTGCAGCAGTCGGCACTTATTGGCTGCTGAGCTTTAATGAAAGCCTTCATTACACACTGGGTGGTGATAGCTGTAGTTCAGCAATGCATTAATCCTCAGGAAGTGAAATGTTAACCAACACGGAAACGCCAAAAAGTGCAGTTCTTCTAATGGCCACTTGAGGCTGACTCGACAAGCGAGTCAGGCCCCAGAGACGCCCATGTTAAAGCGACCGATTTTGGAGCCGAAATAAACATGTTTCCTACAAAAGCAATCATGTTTGGACCTGATACCTGGTGTGCATTTTTATATAATGGAGCGTTTTAAGTTAAATGAAGGCTTCGCCTTGTGTGGTTGTTTAGTCGTGTTCACTGTGCAGCCTCTTCAGTAAGTACATTTGCATTTGAGCCTGTTTTTTTTTCTTACTAGCTAAAATTCAAACCTGTAACCACCGCATGACTTCATGTTAAGTTTTTAAAGACTCACTTTCATAATCTCTTCCATCCTCCAGCTGCAGACCTGCCCTTATATCCATCTCTCCCTCTTTTTCGTTCTAACCAGACTTTGAACGCTCCATCTTGTTACACATTCTGTGTATTAACCATGTTCATTCATTTGACTGTGTCCTACCTTTGAGTTAGGCCTTTACACTCAAAACATATGTAGACTCACGGTGTCATGATGCCTCAGACATGTGTCACTCTTAGGGTCAGCTGAGATTCATTTTAGGATTAAATATTTTTGGCAGCAAATAAATGAATCAGTGCAGCAGCACATTAACTACTGACTTTGTGTTGAAGATGTGTCCCTCTCAGACACTCTCTTGGCTGCAGTTTTGTCCGTTTTCTGTCTTCTTCCATCCATTTGTAGGTGCTGTACCTCAGTCACTGACCCTCACAGTGTGGGCATACTTTTAGTTTTGCCACAGCGGCTTTATTAGCATTGGAGAGTGACAGGAAATCGAGAGAAGATATACAGGGGAAGACACGCTCTTCCACACGGCATATGCATATGGTCGCCCGCTCAACCACAAACCATACTTCATTGAGGAAAACAGCTTAAATATATTAATTTATGTTATATTCAGTATATTTATGTCCTCAAACTAGTGACTGAGGCAATGCACTCATCAAACAAGTGTTTACTGACTTCTGTTCCAGACCAGTCACCCCCTTCTGGCCTTAGAGAGAATACAGATTTTGCTTTTCAGGCCTGAGGGGTATGAGAAGGAAGCTCACAAAAACGGGGTGTACCACACGCCATATGACTATTCTTTTGCACAAAATGAGTGCGGCCTACTCCAACCATAGATGCTATCATATGAAAAACTAAACGTGACAGTAAATGGCAACATTGTTGCAAATAAGACAAAAGATTAATGCAGAAAAAAAATTCTCGGGCTTTAGCGCACAGAGCGGTAAAAGAAACAATTTATGTGCAGTTAATATATTTAAGTGTGAGTCTGCTCTCAGCGCTGCTGTTTATTTCTAAGGTGGCAGCTGCATATTTGAGCTCTGAAACTGATAACTGATCACTTTTGCAACCTGTGTTCTAGAAGCTGCAGTTCCAGCAGTGGCACTATTAGCCGATTTACAACCCAAACACTGAGTATAACCTGCTCTGTCATGTGCTCAGTGTCCATTTAGCCAGTTACAAAGAGTGCCACTTTAATGACTTTAGCTCGACATAGCTTGCTACCCCATTAATCTACTACACCTGTCTGAAGGCTATGCCCATCTTTTATATACAGTCTATTACTGGACCACACTGGTGTATAGCCACACTGATTCCATAATTACAGCTGAAAGTACAGCATGTCTAATATTTTCAGACCTCAATGGGGTTAAATAGTAGGCCTTGGAGTCTGTTCACCTTTGGGAACTAATGGAGTGCTTCACTTAGAAAGATAAAAGTAAAGGACACCTTTCAACGTGACTGATTGTGAAGTTATTGTTGTGATGCCTGTTCATTTATGAAGAGCTGTCAGCCTTAGGGACATAAAGCCTTCAGCTGTTGATAGAAATATTGCAGTCTCATTTTTAAAGGTGGTAAAGGGCCATTCCCTAAAAAGAGCCCCAAGCAAGCGTCCACAGCATCAGTCACTTGGCTATTTTTAGCAGGAGCGCTGTGAGGCTGCCATGTTGTCTGCGAGGTAAACGTCTATCGGTCCCAGAGCAGAGGCACTGAGTCACGGTCCTCTTCTCTGCAGCTGTGCGGCTCTCAGGTCCAACGCGTTGCTTAATTAGGACATCCCGGAAGAGCGCCGGTGCTCCGCGCCGCCGAGTGACGGGGCAGGGGAGCAGGAGGGGACCGCAAGACAACAGCACACTGCCACGAATCCGTCCCGGCATAATCACACCCCAAAGACCCGGACAGAAATTTACTGCGGACCAGAACAGGGAGGTAAGATGTTTTTATAGGAGTACTGATGATTTTTGTTTTAATCAGTGTCTAGTTCAGTGAGTTTAGGTGTGCGGCGGAGGGATGGAGCCCATGCCGTGGCGGTGCGCATCCCTACGCAGTAATGTCCGGACAAAGTGAAACCTGCTTTCGTAGATTGCGGCAGCACTATTTGTAGCCTCCTTTGCCTCGATCGTTTAGGGGAGTAGCATTATTGTGGCGCGGAATATCAAGCATCAGATTGGAGGACGGGGGAAGTCCTGTCAGCCGGTGCCATGCACACCTTATGGAGTGATGTTTACGCAGAGAGGTTCATTCTGCACCAGGCGGAGTTTAAACATTACAGGCTCACATATGCTGAACCTCAGAAGTAAGAGCATGCTGGGAGGGAACAAAACCTATGAAAATGACATTTTCATATTTAAAATATCATGATGATCAGCTGCGTCTCACAGATCTATAAACACACCTGTGAGGCTGGTAAGCTCCTGCTCAGTCACTGGTCCATATTACACGGATTACATAGCATTATTAACCCCGTGCAGATAATATAGATTAATATTGCAATAATAATAATCGTCATAATTATAAAAAGAAAACCTTCACCAGTGGTTGGACGAACAGCTGCAGGAGATAAAAAAATAAATCATTTTCTGACCCACAGTAATTTGCCTTATTTTTAATCGCCACAGTGTCTCAGAGTACACGGACACAGGCCCACAGTGGAATATCTTACAGTAGGTCCGTAACAGCAGAAGCCAGACTGAGTCCCAATATAGCCACAAAGATCCAATACCAGGCCAGAGGGTTCAGGAGACACATGCAGGGACAGGGTGAAGTCCCTGAAATCTTTCCACGGCATGTGCTGCTGGTTTTGCTCTGGGGTGTTTATGTTGCAGATCCTGCAGCCAACCTGACACCTGCTTTCACTTAACTGCTCATAAACTTAACCCTGCACATTTTACGCATTTTAACTGATTGTAGCAGTACTGCTTTTAGCGCCGTAGGCACGTCATGTGCCGATTTGTACTGCTCTATGAATGCATCAGTTTATAATCAAACCATCAGTCAGTACACAGTCCATTCATTTTGTTTTTTGCTGTTTTCATGCACACGTTGACATTTGTATTTCATGTATTTTGTATTTTGTATTTTGTTTGCATTTTTAACATGTCAGTTGTAGAATGTGGCTGCTGTAACAACACAGTTTCCCCTGCAGGATTAATAAAGTTACCTATCTTTGTGTCTAATATTGAGGAAACCAGGGTAAAGGCTATTTGCTGGAAATTATAGACACATTACATACACATTACAAACATGTATAATACAGTACTGGCACGTTTTCATGCCACATAAATGTATCTGTGATCCAGCCAGCAGGCTTGACTCCAGGCTCCTTCCAATTAGGTCTTTGTGTTATTCTGAATGCATTCCAGTAAGTCCATATGAAAAGGCGAAAGAGCATCATTGGCCATGTCTTTTCATTTCCATGGAGAATTTGGACAACCAACAATAAAATCAGAACAGAAGCTGACTGTCTTTGCCTCAGGCTTTGTACACAAAGTTTGAGGTTGTTGACAAGCAAGACAGTGATTAAGTGTTTTGGGCTTGAGCTAAGATGGTAGTTGGTTCTTTGCAATCTATTGAATTTAAATAAGAATTTTAATCATTAAGTGTTTCTGGGTTATGAAAACTGGGCTTTATGATTTTTTAATGTTATATCTTTCAGTCCGTTCAAAGCTTAAAGATCAGATTTGCTGGAGCCTTCAAATTAAATTTTTCTCACAGTCAACATTAAATGTTTCAGCTCTAATAAAATCACATCTACAGCTTTTTAAAAATGAGCATGCCACTATTAAGCTCCCATATATCGTAAAATATATTCTGTTTTAAAAAAAGCAGGTTTATAAATGAGAGATTGATGTCCAGTGATAATGTGTGAGGGAGTAATGGAAACAATGTACTTGTTTTGTTGAGGCGAACCACAGTTTTATGATTTCTAGCACACTTTGCGGAGCCTTTTTTATGGAGCGCAGACCTCTGGAGATTGTGGGCCTCACTGGATAAAGAGTTGCAGGTCTACACAATATCTGACCTTTTGTAGATGTTCTGCATATTTATTGTTCTGACTTTGTATGTGCATGTTTTGGTTGACGCTTGCTATATGGTGGTGTTTTATAATTCCACTTGGAACGACTAGCTTTGAACCCCCTTAAAAAAGGGTTATAAGAAGCTGGTACAAAATATTTGTACTCGTTGCTCAAACTTTAAATGTCCTGGTTCAGAGGTTACGCACTTGTTGTCAACCTCCATCCAGCTCTCCAGGTTTCTGGTCTTGCCTAAGAGCTGCTGTGACCCACAGAACAGAAATAACCTCTGAGTCCTGAAACAGGAATTTGGCACTGCTGGGAGATTTCTCCAGAGAGATTCGATGACGCCCATCAGGACATGTTTGCTGCTCACAGGACATAATTACGAGACATAATTTATAAAGATTACAGACAGTGAATGCTATTCAAGCAACATAGCTGCAGTATTATTGGAGAGCCTCTGGGTGCTTCTGTTGATCATTTTGTAAAGCAAACAAAGCCGACTACAACTCACACAACTGGATTGCGTGTTGGACACACAGGTAAATAATAGGTGTCAGATTAGGAGCTGTGTGTTACCTAGCAGTAGTTTGCGTAAACATGCAGCAGGTCGCTGGATTGAATTCTTCCTCTGTTGACTAATATATGTTGGAAACAGGCCTGCATTGCTTCCTGGTGAGACATATGACTGGTCAGTGAGACAAAGTGGTCGGGAGAGTATTCTCGAATGTATTTCAGTGGTGTTCACTTACTGTTTGTTTACCTCTGTCCCACAACCAGACACACATTTCAAAAGAAAATATGTGCAGCAATCAATTCTTGCTTTTGGTTTATTGAATTATGCCACAGATTTTTGACTGTGTTTTATCTGTATAAATTCATATGCTTCTTTGGTTTTACTTCTTCACTTTGAGTTTCCATAGGTTGAAACTTAAATTGGGTTTTCCTGTTGTGTGTATCTGAAGAAATTCAGTTCAATTGCATTTTATTTATATAGTACTAAATTGCAGCAGTCGCCTCAAGGCGCTTCAAGTTGTAAGTTAAAGACTGTAAAACCTAACAGTCAAAATGACCCCCTATGAGCAAGCACTTGGCGACAGTGGGAAGGAAAAACTCCCTTTTGACAGGAAGGTTCAGGGTCACCAACTATAAGTGTGATCAATAAAAAGGTTTTAATCTTAATAGCAGAGAGGGTGTGTCTGTCTCCAAAATCCATACTGGCTTATAGGGAGCAAAAAAATTACAATATCAACATTTCAGCCAATAGTTATCCATATTATATGTAAACACTGCGTTACAGTGATACTGGAAGAAGGAAAATTTTCCTGCGTCATGGATTTTTGCTTGGACAAATAAAGGTGATAAAGGTAAAAATATGAAGAGTTCCGAGGCAAAATCCACTAAATCAAATCAAATCAGTTTTATTTATACAGCGCCAATTCACAACAAATAGTCTCCTCAAGGCGCTTTGTATTGCAGGTAAAGGCACTACAATGATTTAACAATATTTACAGAATGCTTTCCACACGTACTAATCATAACATGTTATAACACCTTAAATATCCGTCTCTGACTAGTCTGGATTAACCGTGTTCTGTCAAAAACCTCTACATTCCTAGAACCCATCAGAATGCACAATTGAGTCACGTGACAAGTATTTTCAGCAGTGTGCTGCACTATGGATTCGGCTTTTGCTGGTAGTGATCAGATTGGGAACACAGGTGTAGGTGAGTCTGGCCTTGTTTTGTGTAGAAAATGCGATCAAATTTGACTAGAGGAAGTAAAATTCGTAACAAGATTTTTGTCGATGAACCTGTGGAAGGATCTTTACTCCCCGCCTTGCGCGGGACTATCGTCTCCTTTGCTGCGAGGGTTTCTCACAACGTGAGTGGACCAAACAGCGGTGCAAGCTGGGCGAGTAGGTGGCTCGACGGCATACGTTATATGTGTAATGAGCACAACTGCACACAATTGCGGTGGCTCCATAACAACTGTCAACGTAACGGAGAAGAACAGGTCATCACATGACATCACATCTTTAAAAATAGCATAAATTTAAAAGAAAATGTTATATATCTAATAATAATATATTACTTAGGATACAATATTTATTTCACTTTACGAGAGCATCTGGCCCTCACAGTGGCTGCTGTGAAAAATTCAGGCCCTTGAATAAATGTAGTTGATGACCCCTGATCTGTAACCTCTACAAGGAGGGGCTCACCAATTGTTGAAAAGGCTGGCTCTTTGGAAGGTGCTATCGAAGTATGGTAGGGTGAGGTGCTCAAACAACAGGGATGACTGCTGCCTTGAGTGGGTTATCAAGAAAAGTTGATTCAGGAACTTTGGAGAGCTTCACAAGAAGTTGACTGAGGCTGGCATCAGTGCATCAAGAGCCATCACGCACAGTCGTCTCCAGGAAAAGGGCTACAGCTGTCATATCCCTAAGATCAAGCCAGTCCTGAAACAGAGACAGCATCAGAAGTTTCTTATCTGGACTAAGGAGAACTGCACTGTTGCTCAGTGGTACAAAGTATTCATTTCTGATGAAAATACATTTCTATTTCATTTGGAAATCAAGGCTCTGGAGCAGAGAGGCACAGAATCCAAATTGTTTGAAGTCCAGTGTATGTTTCAGCAGTCGGATGATCTGGGGTGACATACCATCGACTGGTGCTGGTGTTGGATCAAGTCCAAAGTCAACAGAGCATCGACCTGCTGATGAGCTTTATGGAGAACCTCATTTCCTGTTTCAGGACTTCGCACTTGCCCACAGTACCAGAACTATGACCAAATATTTTACTGACCATGTTATTGTATTTCATTGGCCATTTAGTTTACATGACCTGAACCCCAAATAGATTCTATGGGGTGTAGTCGGGAGGAAGCCAAAAACACAGATGAACTGAAGGCTGCTATCAAAGTAACCTGGGCTTCAGTAACTCCTCAGCAATGCTGCACACTGTGTGCCTGCTTGCACTGATGCAGTAATTGGTGGTAAAGGAGATCCAACCAAGTGGTCATTGAGTATTTGAATGAACATACATTTCAGAAGCTGGAAATATACTAATAATTTGAGATACAGGATTATAATCATCACAATAAAAAAAAGGCTTAAAAATTGTTACTTTACATGTAATAATATATGAGAGTTTCTCAATTAAATTATGGAAAAAAACAACTTTTTCACAATCTGCGATGCACTGCCACAAGACATTGTACTCCTATTGCCAGTCCCAAACCCAGATAAATGCGGTGAGTTGCATCAGGAATGACATCCAGCATAAAATCTTTGCCAAATCCAACATGTAGAGAATGAAACTTCCATACCAGATCAATTGAGGCCATAAATAAACTGTATATTTCATTGAAGTTCCTTCCAAAGTTCTTTTCTTGGCTTCAGCTGCACTTCATTGTTTGACTTTTCTCTCAGTCTACCACTGGATTCTGCCCTTCTCATCCCAAATAGCTGACACTTTAAAATGCTTATGGCCCAGGTTGTGACTGTAGCAGAGGGCCAGACACTTCAAACAGTGACATTATTTACATAAGACATGACATTGCTTTTAATGTTGATGAAAATCAGGAGCAGCACAATGAGAAGGTTGAATAGTGACAAACCAAGTTATAAAAACATAATGTTTGGACATGAATTGTAATGATTTCAGCTGTCATCATGGTTCACACATGACAGCAGCAATGCCATAATTTAGAGGTCATTGCTGCTTTTGTTTCTAGGTTTGTTGCCATGGAAGGATTGATGCAGCGGCTGGAGCGAGCTGTGACTCGCCTGGAGCTGATGTCAGTGCAGGCGTCCAGCGGCATGGCCAACGGGGGCTGTGTCAACGGCATAGATGGAGGTAAGTCTGGTCTTAAAAAGGCACCGGGTGCATTTAATTACGGTGGCCCAGAGGTTTCAGGCCAAATACAAGAGCCGCAACACAAATACAAAAGTCGCAACACAAATAATGAACGGCGGCACTTTGAAGTACGGTCTGCCACGGCCGATGCATTCATCATAAAAGAATTAAGTTACTTTTTTTACATTTCGCTTAACCCTCCTAATTGGAGGGGAAGGTGAAATGTCAAATGGTCCATAGACATATCAATTCGCGGACCGGAAGTAGGGGCGGGGCCGAAAGCGGCCCGCGGTCTGAAAA
>VUQK01013785.1:3109-16023 GCA_015106715.1 Bujurquina vittata | reverse complement strand
GGGGGGGGTGGGGGTGTGTGGGGAAGAGAGAGGGGGGGGTGGGAGAGGGGGGGTGTTTTTTTTTTTACAAGCATGTGACTATAATTGAGATTTAAACATGTCTCTGTTTGAAGTTTGTCCGCTCTGCAGACGATTGTCTATTGTTTCTCTGAGCTGCCACAGTGACTGACAAGAAGCACATGTTGCAGTGCCAGTCAGTGTGGTGTGAAATGCTGGAGTTGCGTTCACACACATCCTAAATATTCAATATTCCAGTCAGGTCGAGTTTTGTAGACTGAAATCATTTCAGTTCCTGGATAGAGTTGCTTCATTGATTTGAGAAAATAGTTGAATCTATATTTAACTTAAAACATAAACATATATCTGTTTGTTGTTTCTCAGAAGGAGTGCTTACACTCTTGTGGTGTTCCCACAGTGTTGTGCACTGGAGTACAGTTGACCAAAGTGAGGCACGAGATTGCTATTTTCAGACGGGAAAATAATTGTCCTGCTTTGGACCTGATTGAAGTCTTTTCATCTGCAAAAAGACATAAAATTATTCCAGAATAAGTTTAGTAGTTGTTGGGATCAGATAGCTCTTCCTGTATTTGAACTTGAGTTGTAGACCATGAGTCCTACAGAGCAAAGCTTTTATTATTGGGTTTGCTATATTTTCATAGCATTTGCGTGTTTCTATGCAGGAAATGAATACATGTTCTTCTTGCTAATTTGGTGTTGATGCGGTGACTGAAATTTGGTGACAGTAACAAGCCAGTGACTCCACGCTGGACAACAATGAACCTGTGGTTTTTGGTCAAACCTGTTCTGCACCTTACTCCCCATAATGTAAAGTTTCTTTTTGGCTGGTGACGTTTTCCCTCCAACCTTTAACATGCTGTGTAAATCAGCTGTGGTGTCAGTAAAAAACTATGAACTAAACTATAAAAAGAATAGAAGTTTCATGGCTGGCTGAGAAAGTGAAGCACTGACATATGATACGCCGTAGGTCTCTCAGCAGCCTTTAGATTTTGTATCTCCAGGGAAGGACGTGCGCACAAAAAAAAGTCCACCTCAATTTTTTTACACAGATATCAAGCCCTGTGAGAAGTCCCCCCAGCTTGCTTGCATGCACGGGACATGTCTGAGGTCAGATGATCTGGTTCGCTCCACAGCTGCTTTGTCTTTCAGTGTAGATTTACACCAATGTGACGGTGTGTGCACACTGACCAACTGCTACGGACTGGATGGATCTGACACATTACACGCTACTGTTATTTCAAAGCCTCAGTGAGCTGGAGCATGACAGCCAGACCTGCAGAGAATCTGTCAACTGCCGGCAACAAGTGTCCCCTTGAGAGCTGCCCTGCACAGACCCCTGGCAGGAGATGTCTGGCCCTTTGGCCAGCTTTCCACCCATCCCTTCTGCTGGTCACCTGTGCCAGCATGCCCGTCATCGAGTCCCTGACCCAGCGCTTCTCCCGTTACGTTCCCTTCAACCTGACCTCACACCCTCAGTGATATATAAAGATTTGCTCTCTAAAGGAGAGCTAGAAATGAGACACTTGTTCTGCCACTGATCCGTCTGCCACATCCTCATTCACATAAAGATGGTGATGGTGGAGAGGGTGAAGGCGAGCTTTAGGGGGAAGGTGACCAAACATTTAGGCCCAAAGAGCTTGTCTAAGGCAGCGAGATTTTCCACATGTTGTTGGGGTGAGCACTGAGATCGAGACGCAGAGGCAGTTAAGAGCCATTACAGAAGCAGCTGTAATCAGACCTGCTGTGGCTGGAAGAATATTTTCGCTGCAGCTCTCTGTTAGTAAATGGCTTCATTATGACTCAGGAGAGAGGAGACCGAGCACTCTGTCAACAAAGAGAGTATGAATGCAGTACGGATGGATACTAGCAAAGGTAGGAGACAGGACAGAGAGCTACCTTACCTTTCTGCTCCTTTCTGTCACTCGTGTGTTCATCCCCCATTTGCCTCTTGTACTCTGTCATACTGTAAACATGTGTAAGTGCTTATTCTCTGTGGTCTGGCAGCTGATCTTCTATGGCTTTGCATCTGTCAAAAGAGCTCAGAATATTCATTGGCTTATGAAGCCCAATTACCCGAGATTGCTACCATTTCACAGAGGATCACAGTCACAGACAGCCTTTCTTGGGAAAGGAGTCAGGGCTTTATGTCTTGGTTAACCACACAGACCGTGCACCATGACTTCACTGCACATGCACACAGTATTTATATTTATATTTATATACGCACTTGGCTTCTCATCTCATGCTTTGGCTTCCCATCTTGTAATACAAAATTCATAAACTAAATGAGACAGCCATGAAATATAGATGTTCAGAGAGGCGGCTTAACAACTCCCCCCCCGCCTCCCCCCTGCTTGTGGCCTTTTGCTCAATCGCAGCTTGTTAAAGCAGCAGTTTGTGTTACTGTGAGGTGATATCGGCACGCTGTGGTATTCTCACTGAAAGATTACACATGTCACGCTCTCGCAGCCAGAATAGTTGCCCTGCTCACCCTAACCCCCCTCCCAACTTTTTTCTGTTTAGTTTCCCACTACCCTTTCCCTGTGCCACCCCTGGGAGTCTAGCACTAATAAAACAGCTCCAGTCCAAGACCCTCCACATGGCGAGATGTCCAAGCATTGTAACCCGACGCCCCTCTCAGCTCTAGCTTTAGAGAGCTGCTGACATGACAGAGAGTCCTGGAGAGCCAGCAGGGGAGCATTCATCATTGTCAGGCCACAGAGCCCTAAACACCCATCTGGGGAATGTCTATTACGCATGCCTGTGCACAGTGAACTCCTTGCTGAGAGGTACCTCGAAACTCTGGAGACGCAAAGAGGTATCACTGAGTGTGATGTTACCGCTCTTAAAGCAGCTAATGCTGTTAAAGTCTTCAGAGCTGAAGAAGGGGGGGATAAGGAGCTAATAGACTGGAGATTCTCTGGGGGCTTTAGCTATGAGATCAGGGAGAAAGCTTCCCCAGCTAAGGTTACTGCCACTGGGTTTCAGCTTCGCTGTGAGCCGATATGGTGAGGCCAAAG
Source organism: Bujurquina vittata (assembly GCA_015106715.1). Classification (NCBI taxonomy): domain Eukaryota; kingdom Metazoa; phylum Chordata; class Actinopteri; order Cichliformes; family Cichlidae; genus Bujurquina; species Bujurquina vittata. The sequence continues at coordinate 12,985 of VUQK01013785.1, read as the reverse complement.
TCTCTGCCCAACATCATTATATTTATAAATATTTGGCTAGCACGTTGCTTTTAGCAAAGCAGGCAAAATGGAACTGACCACAAAACCCCATCCGGACACTCACTTGAAGCCTCTGTAGAGACTGATGATGATAGCACAGCTGTCAGCTCGTACAGCTACCGACTTACTGAACTGGTCAGCAGCCGGACATTAGAAACTGATGACTAGATCATCTTTATTTATGGGACATTTGTATACAGTTGCAAATCTGGAAGTTACATTGAATTTCACATTTTGTCTTCTTCAAAATAGCTGATCTGCACTTGGTGTGTGTGCTTAAAAATCCTCCATCAACAAAGGGAGAATCCTGGATGTACAAGAGGAGGGGGACTAAAAAATCAGGGATTTGAAAACCCCTCACAGTCTCCTCAGATGTTTTCTGCTAATATGAACTCCTTGCTGATGGGCGTGTCTGAGTGTGTGAACAACTTTTGTATTAATTGAAGAACTATTGACTGGATGTAGAGATGCAAACACATGAAGAGAAAAAGACTTTGCTGTACATGGGACTGCTGGGCCTCAAAGCTGAGACTGTGGCCTTTATGAGGCGCTCAGGGATGGGAGTGAGAGCAAGCTCTGACAGAAACTAGTGGTCTGATGTTTATTGTTGTCTGTGTGTGTGTGTGTGTGTGTGTGTGTGTGTGTGTGCGTGCGTGCATGTGTGTGTGCGTGTGTGTGTAGGTCATTAATGCAACTGCAGGCTTCATTAAGAACAAATAAACAGAAACTGGTCCCTCACCGAGGAGCTCTCTGGGGAACGTGTGCTGTCTGAACCCCTCCTGAGGTCAGAGCACAGTCAACACTTCCTGCTCAGTTACAACTGTAATTTTGTTGTTAAACCAAATACGAAGACAGAAAGGAGCAAGTGTTAGTTACCTTTTTTTTTCTTTTTTTTTTAATTTACTAAGGCCTGAGGATGAATTGCTTAAAAAAATTCTGCATATCAGGGGAATGTGAATATTTTCTGGGGATGTTTTATTCCAGTAGTGTCTGGAAGCCCAGCCCTGCACAGAGGAAGATCCTGATTGTAATTAATGTTTACTGAGACATACCAATGGATGGGATTTTCAGGAAGGGCCACAAATCCTTGTTCATTGCTGTGTGCACTTTAATTGATTTAACTTCAGCAAACTGTCTGCCTCCTTCTGTTTATTTTTGTTTATCCTGCGATGAAGCAGGATGATGCTTTCGCAGGAAACAAAGTGAAGGGCAGTGTAGCCTCCTCTCAACAATGCTTTGAATCCAGCCTCACTAGTTCTATACCCAATTAATCCATTTTTTCTGATTACCTGGTGTTGTTCGACAGCGCAGAGGTGTCTAAGCTGTAGTGTGGTAAATTTGTAAGAGGTTTGTGCCTGATTCTGCAGACCGTTGCACAGCAGGAAACGAGATGGAAAGTACCAAACAGAGACAGAAAAGTGTTGCAGGGGTGGCAGTGGAACATCAAGAGTCTCTGTCAGCTGTGACAGACAGCTCTGGGCTTTGCACTTTCTGCTTTCATGGGCTTTTCATGTTTTGCTTTTCTAGCCCACAGATAAAGTGCTAAAGCCTGCAGGCTACAGTTCCCTCACCATGCACAGAAAGGTACAGCAAGTGCTGCCAAACTTTCAGCTTCTGGACTGCCAGTCAGTGTTTATAAATTCATTTTTAAGATACACACTCTATGCCCGTTACACAATAATATGTCATCAAAGGATTATTGGAGCATGAAGACTAATAATTTTGATTGTCCTGTCTTCAGCATCACCACTGAATTGGTATGTCAGGGGCTTAGATGGATTAATGGAATTTTAACATGTATAGCTCAAAACACCGTGAAAAAGTATTTGCCCAATCCTTATTTCTTATTTCTGTTTGTATATTTGTCACTCTTACATGTTTCAGATCATCAAACAAATTTTAATATTAGACAAAGATAAACCAAGGAAATGCAATTTTTTAAATGATGATTTCATTTATTAAAGTTATCCAAGCCTGCCTGCCCTGTGTGAAAAAGAAACTGCCCCCTAAACCTAATAACTGGTTGTGTCACCCTTGGTAGAAGAACTGCAATCAGGCATTTGTGATAACTAACAATGAGTCTTTCACATCACTGTGGAGGAATTTTGTCCCACTCTTCTTTGCAGAATTGTATTATTCAGGCACATTGGAGGGTTTTCAAGCATGAACGGCCTGTTTAAGGTCATTCCAAAGAATCTCAATCGGCCTGAAGTCCAGACTTTAACTGCTCCGCACACTAGTCCAGTTTTTTGTTTTTAAAAGCCATTCAGAGGTGGACTTGCTGCTGTGTTTTGGATCATTGTCCTGCTGTAAGACCCAAGAGCGCTTGAGCTTCAGGGCATGAACTGATGGCTGGACATTCTCCTGGTAGAGAGCAGCATTCATGGTTCCAGCAGTTAAAGCACGTCATCCTGAAGCAGCAAAGCAGCCCCAGGTCATTACACTGCCACCACCGTGTTTGACTGTTGGTTGTTAGTTTTACATCAGATGTAACAGACTCAAACCTTACAGAAAGTTCAATTTTTCTCTGGCCTTACAAGTTCTTTTTAAGTGATTTCTTGATTCAGGGAAATCATGGACATTGAAGAAGTGCATTTTGTATTTACTCAGGTTATCTTTGTCTGATATTAAAATGTGCTTGATGACCTGAAACAGAGTGTGACAGATATGCAAAAACTCAGGAAGTGGGCAAATATATAGAGCATTCACCAAGAGTATGTGACTGTCTCCCTTTCCACCAGGTGATAATAGTAATAACTTATGCTGCAGACAGACACAGATACAGGATAGTCACCATCAGAGGTTACCTGCTGTTGCATCATCTGGTGTGATGTTAGTCTTTAATGCACAGCAGTCCCTGCAGACCTCCCCGCTGCTGTGATCACGTGTTTCCTAGATGTTCTCATAGACTTTTCTGTAGATTATATTTTTTATTCTTATTGCATTTACTGGCACATATGTGAAGTTCGTCAAAGCTGGCTTCTTTACCAGCAGAATTTCACCTTTACTCACTACATAACTGTGATGTACACACAGCGGTCATGGCTCAGCTGCCAGTCCCGTGGCTCCTGCTATGTGTCAGGTTGTTGGTTTTGTGTGATTGGAGCCATGAGACCCCTGGCAGGTTGAAATCCCTTAAGCGAGCATGAGGGTTTAGAATGTATCGAGGGGCTATTTTGAGGAGGATGGGATGGAAGGGGTGACGGCAATGAACAGAAGCCTGGGATGTCACAGAGGTCTCTGCAGACATCAACTTGTCAGGATGTCTCCAGACTTGGGTGTAGGCTGTCACACTCACATAAAAGAGACAGATTAGCAAAGCAGTTTTGGCTGGAGTTGGGCATTAATGTATTTTTCAGAAGGACAGGTGCGGACCTGCCAGTTGCACTTTTAAACAGTGATGTTGTTGGCACTCGCTGTTAATCACTTACATGCGCCAGGCTATATCCAGTGATGACATTGAAATATAATATGCTAAATTAATCCCCTTATGTACTGCAGTAATGGCCTAACACTATATTAAACTACCTAATGTTGTGCATCTCACTTTGCCAGGCCTCCTGTCACTCCCTCTGTGGATCATTGCACAGTGAATAGATTGGTTTAAAAATCTGAGCCATTTGTCTCTCACATGGCTGCACCAATCCAAATGCCTCGCTGAAGGACTATAACCCAACCAATACAGAGGTCTATTAAGCAATGTGATATCAGGATCGCATTAAAAATGGCAACAGTAAATATAGCATAATACTGATGATCCGCGGTCCGCTGCAGGACAGCAACAACAGAGGAAAGAGGCCTGCATACGACTGAACTGAGTTCTAAGGGGTGGTAGGTTCCTGATCCATGTTCATCCTGTTGCCTCTTATATTGTAATCGCAGTTAACCAAAAATCACTGTGGTAATCTAATCATTACAAGGTGGCATGTAATTTTAACCATGTACAGAGAAAGAAATCAGAAGTGATGATGTGTGCAGCTAATGCTCTATGAACAATAGGAGTAGGCTCTACCCTGGATAATGAGTTATCCCTCTAAGTCCCTCACTGCATCTCCTGACATCCGCACTTAATGAATGGCTTTTCTGCACATGCACACACCCGGCTGGCCCTCACAGAGGCCTTCTCTGCCCTCTTTACCTCTTTAATCCAGCCCTTGCCCTCACCATCTAAACCCACACAACTATAGGCCTCAGTCTTTACTTGCTCCTTCGAGCAGCATAAAAACTGCAATAGTAAAACACTGAGAAACAGCAGGGATCTACATTTTCAGAGAGCCAAGTGGGAATTGCACTTATTTGTTTCCAGGGATGAAGAAGACTGACAAATGAACCCTCGCGGGAGGGAAGCTGGCATATTCTCCTTTTCTCTTCTTCCTGCTCCACATGGCCCTAGAGTGTTCATTATGACCAGAATAGACACCTTCTTTTTAGCGTGTTAGCACATTCTCAAAACAAGCTTTGGACCTCAGGGACCCAGAGGTGCAACAGGAGACTTGAGAATTGGGAATTTCCTCTCTCCTCGTCTGCCGTGGTGAAGCTGTTTGCCAGCAGCAGTCTCTCTTGACTGGTAATAGCATCTGTAAGCGGAGAAGATTGACATATATTAGGGTGATGGATATAATGGCTGCTGGCCTGGGCACAGGTGTCATTTCTTTTTAGAATTAATATACAAATAAACAAACACACGCCAAGCTAGCAAAGTGTGCCTTCTGTCTCCTCACAGGCTGGCAGATGTCCCAGTAAGCTCTCCCTTGTAGCGCAGGAGTCAGTAGCTGTTATTTTAGATATTGATTGTGATCTTGCAACAGAATTTACCTCCCCTGACCCTTAACTTTAATATCCCGTGCACCTGGGGCTGCTAATACCTCGCTTAGCATTTCAATGCTGAATGTTCTCTCAGAGCTCTGTTAGCTCAACCTGCTCCCACTAGAGCGTCCAGAGGGAGTAATGTCAGGGAGACGGGAGCCACCAATGACGGGCGGCTGTCCTGCAGTGCAGGTCCTTGGCACAGGGGAGCTGGTTCCCATCTACGCCTCTTTGACAGGTTATAGGATTTAGCTGGCTTCACAAAGGGGAGGAGGAGCTCTTGCTCTAGCTCTAAACTCCCCTGAGGCCCCGGGAGAGCTAATTACAGTTTACGTATGCACTGTCATCTCCCATGAGCCTCTCTGCCTCTGGAGCAGCCAAGCTGATGGCTATGTCTGAGCTCTTTGTTCCGTAGGAGGAGGTCCCTGCAGAGAAATACCGCGGACAGAGCTTATTATTCATTTCTTTTAGTGTAACTTCAATACTACACAGCGCTTATTCATTCTTAGACGCATTGTGGACTAATGGAGTCCAAACAGGCTATTTAAATGACATGCAACTGCTGTTTCTTAGCAATTACTGGAAGTCCATAAAATGATTCCTCAGATGGGCATCATGTTTTGAGCCTGCAGTGCTCTTTTTATGTGTGTCATCAGTTGAGCTAGTTTGCATCAGTGTTTCCAGAGAAGAAATGCAACTGCACTTTGTATTTGGATAAGCTAATTTTTCAACTGTAGAAGAGATAAAAGGGTGAAAAGGCAACAAGAAACCTGATACACTGCAAAAAATATGCAAATATACATGCACATCTGCACACCGTTTCTATTATTGAGCTCCAGTTTGCTTCTGTAATGCATCAGATCTGTGTTTGTGCAAGGTGCTGCAAAAATGCCTCATTAAAAATTTAATGTAGCCTGCAAGTGAAAGCTCTGCTGCTTAAGAAAAAATAATACTCTTAAAATGAAGGTGATTTGTCAAGCATTACTGATTTGTTCTGAGCAAGCTGAACAAATTTTGGGTCGTGCAAAACCAAATGAAAGCATGTCGGTATGAGGAGGAAGAAGGAAAAACCTTGTGAGTTCGTGGAGCTGTCAGTCAAAACTCACACGCCAAACATTACAGAAGAGATGACCACTAACGAGGACAGGACACGCTCACAGCTCGCTTACAGTGGCTACAGTATCTAGGTAGCTGTGGCTCTGAAGGTAGAGCAGGTTGTGTATTAATAGTGGTTCAGTCTCTGGTCCACATGTCAAAGTAACCATGTTCCAGTCAGTTAAAGTTACATGTTCATTACGCTCCTTATGGCACGTCACTGTTAATGTGTGCACTTTAGCTGTTTATCTGTTAACGTTCCTGTCTGTGTTTTTTTTTTGTGCAGTTCCAGATTTTGGCATCGATGTGCTCTCCACCAATGGCAGCCAGGAGCCTCACGGCCCAGGCCTCCTCAAGGTGTCAGGCCTAGAACGCAGTCAAGAGAGGAGCCAGGAGAGTTGCAGAGACACCCAACCCCCTGCATCCAGCACCCCCAATCCACCTTTGTCCCCCCCAACCCTCCCTCTGCCACCCTCCCAGCCACCCATACCCCAGGCCCTGTCCCCACTTCGGGCCCAACCAAACAGGCCCACTCAAGCTTTGAACCACCTGCCCCCACATTCAGAGGCTCTTCCCAGGCCTCAGTCACCCGCAGCCCTGCCTCTTGCCCAGGGCCAAGAGCCCTCACCAACCCCCCCTCCCCGGCACCAGCACCAGCCTGAACTGCTGTCCCACCCAAGGCCTCCGCCTACACCCAGCCTTCATCCGCACCCACCATCTCCTGCCCTTCCAACCCACCACTCTCACCAACAGCACCCCATTCAGGCAGGGTCCCACCGGCCCCCATCACGCTGCCACCCCCGGCCCCTATCTGCCTACAACAGCCTCAGCCTCAACGGCCACAGGTAATACTAATGTCAGACCACCTCAAAGTGTATTTTAAAAAACACCCACGGCTCTCATGTTCTCACGTGCTCTGATGCAGAAAATTCATGCAGAGCTGTTCAGGCAACACCTCCATATTCACACACACTTGAAAATTCAAGAATATCTCTTGAGCTGGAAGTGCATATAATGCCCGATCAGTATGTAAATTGCCATCAGGAAGAGCTTTAAGTCCCTGAGCCAAATAGTAGCACTGATTATTAACAGCGGAATAAAAGGGCCACACTGCACCCTGAGTGCTGGGGCTTTTTGGACTTTTTTTTCTTTCTTTAATCCACCCACACATCTGAGCTGTGTATAGACTCCAGTTAGTTTGGTATAACCTTGAATCAGCACCATATTCTTCATATTCCATGGATATAAGGTTATTTTGCTCAGAGTTTAGCTATTCCTCAGAAGATAATAGCTTCAAGAGGTCTCGTTAATTTTCTTAATTTAAAAGGATCCTCCATGCAATTTGACTTTGTGTATTAAAATATCAGTTGTATTTCATAGTATTAAAAATAACAGCAGTAATGCAAGTGCAGGGTTAAGTGTAATCTATTGTATCCTGAATCATTTGAGAAGCACTGAACCCTGTGAAGCTCTCCATTAATGTAAGACCTTGAGATACCTCCTTCAAAACCCACTCAGTCCCAACAACAGCGCTGCCTCGCAGGCTCTCAGGACTTGGCTTTCTCTGCCGCGCTCTGTGCCAGCCCTGCCAGTCTGCCAGCGTGCCAACAGGGCCTGGCACCCACTGCGAATAATCACGGCTGGGGCCCACAGCGACGAGCGAGCGCTGCAAATGAGCTTTTAGGCTTAGTGCGTGGAGCTGTGGAGACGCAAGCTCCGTGACTGCCCCCGGGGAAAACCCACACACACTACAAAAGACTGTTTGCTCACACGCGCATACACACCCTCTCTCCCTCTCATCCCATTTCCGATGCACATGTTCCCTACCTGGCTCTGGAGGAAGTGCCTTAACAGAAGCTGTTCAAAGACAGATGCTCATTCTGTTATGTTTGCCAGTGGTGGTTTATTTGCATCCGAGGGTGCTGCGAACGTGGGGTTTTCACAGATCGTGTTTGCCCTGGATTCTGTGAAGCACATGAGAGACGGGGAGGCATTTGTAAATGGAAGGCAGTTGAGGTGTGAAAACATTGTGCTAGGAACTGAACGTCAGAACAGATGGAGATGAAGGGATGTGGAGGAACAAGTGTTAATTTTGACTGATCACGCCTGGCTTAACCAGTTATCCCACTTTCTCTTTTTTTCTCTTAATCTCTACAGCAGTAGCAGGAGCAGCACCCCAGGCGCCAAGCCCCACGGACCTGCTGCGCCTTCCTTGCACCTCCCCCACCACCCACCGCCTCCTCCACCTGCCGCAGCAGCCTCCACCTTTCCCTTGCCCTTGCCTACTAACCAGAGCACCCCCCACAGCTTCCCGCCTGCCTTGCAGTCATCGCCACACCCACACCACCCCAATATGTTTGCTCCTCCAGCGGCTTTGCCTCCACCGCCACCGCTGACGTCTAGCACTCTGCCAGTACCCGGACATCCTGCTGCTGGGAGTGCCTACTCAGGTAAGCGAGCGCAAGCTGCTTGCAGATGTCTCCACACCGCCCCCAAGTGGTTTGGTGGAGGATTGTACATTTGGCTGAAAAGGCAATCAGCAGTATCTTATTTAAGCCAGTTGTTGCTGGGAAGTTCAAAACATATGACAGGTACACAACGAATGATTTCAGAGCGGCAGTTCATTTTAAAGTGTTTGATACGCGGAGACAGATGCATAAGCTGAATGTTACCCTGGTAATTATTTAAAGAAGCAAGTAACCAAGTCCAAGATGATCCACATGCACTCCATGCCAGGGCTTTTTTGTGTTTATAGTTGTGTGGACAGTTCAAGTTCACACTCTTCACACAGTTCACACTGTCTGTCTTGCTATGATTGATCAACCTTCTACACACGAGTAATATCCAGGAGCAAGTCAGGCCACATTACAAAAGCGATTACAGACCCTGTGCACATTTCTGCGCAGTGCTGTCAAGCTAAATGTCAGGGTCAGTGTGAGGAAGAAGCAGAGGGGGGAGAGGGCTCGCCTTTAGCGACATTCCCAGAACGTCCATTTTCACCTGGAACGGTGTTCATGTGCAAGAAATCAATTTGGTCAATACGGAATGGAGCGAGCTGGATTTTGCTCAAAAGATACTAATGAAATTTTTATGAAGAGAAAATTCCAACCCCACTCCCAGCCCAATAAAGCTCGAAATGAATGCAGAAAATATTGTAGCGAGCCGCTGTGGAATAGGAAGGATAAGGTTACTCTGGAGGAGATATAATCTCTCAAGGCAGGTTTTGTTGAATTTAGAAGAAAAGCCAATCATTACTTGAAATCCATTCTTTCTCCACAGGCTACACAAAGGTTATTAGAAAAAACAGATGCTGTTTTCTCAGAGGGGCTGAAGTGTATCGAATCACAGCGTTTGACAGTTCCAGCAGTCGGACTGTTCTAATCATGTCGAGCTTCGCTTAAAGTTAAAATGACATGCTGATAATCACAGCCATTTCCTGCTTGTTTCCTTTTTGACAACTTTGACATGGCTTCCTATTTGATGACATGCAGAGCTCTCACACTGGAGTCCTCCGGGGGTCAGTGTGTCTGCAGTGGGTCTTAATCAGAGACGAATGTGTATAACAAGCAGATTCTGTCCTAACGCTCCTCCCTCTGTTCCTCGTCTCCAGAGCAAGACCTTCTGCGCCAAGAGCTCAACACTCGTTTCCTGGCCTCCCAGAGCGCTGACCGCGGCGCCTCGCTCGGCCCCCCACCCTACCTGCGCACTGAGTTCCACCAGCATCAGCATCAGCATCAGCACCAACACACCCACCAGCACACCCACCAGCACACCTTCACGCCCTTCCCACACGCCATCATGCCCACCCCAGCACCACCCATGGTGCGTACCCCTGCCAGAAATGTGAGGATAAGTAGAACGCACCTGTGTTGGGTTTGGGGGGGGGGGGGGGGGGTACCGCAAACAAAAAAACCCCCGGGCCAAGGGTTTTCTACT
>VUQK01013784.1:17789-28047 GCA_015106715.1 Bujurquina vittata | reverse complement strand
TCCACCACCCCCCCTCTCTCGTCTCATACCCCCCCCCCCCGCCCCTCCCCCACTGCCACACACACACACACACACACACACACACACACACACACACACACACACACACCACCACCACCACCACACCATCAGCTGTCCATATACACACCACTGTCCCCATCTCTCAACTTTCACAAATGAAGAGAGACAGCCTTATCCCGGAACCAACACGGAAAAGCAATTAAAAAGGAATTAAGGGTGTGCAGGGAGAAATTGGATATGATATCCAACGCCTATTGTAAATGTCAACGTTATTACTGTGTTGTTGTTTCCCATTCCTGTGGCCGCCTTGGCCGTTTTCAAGAGTGACAGTCCATAGTCTGGTGGTCTTAATGAAGCCGTCTCAGCAGCCAGGGTCTTGGTATGTAAGGTGAAGAGTGCTGCTTATCCTTTTCTGCAGCTCTCATTAAGATCAGTTTTGCAGCCCCCACTTCTCCTCTGTCTCTGTCCTCAAGCTCATGTCTACTAAACTTATTTAGCGCTGTCGTCCTGATGTTGTGTAAATTGTAAATACTATAGGTTTATCTAATTGTGTTTTTTTGTTTTTTTTTTTTAGCTCAGATTAAACCATAATGAGAGATTGCTTTAGGAAATGGGATTTTTGATCAAACAAAGCAGAACAAATACACAGAAAATACCCAGAAAAATGCTTCTTCTTTTTTTTTACACTTCTCAGCCATATAAAAAACAACATGTGGGAATGGCCCACCGAATCATAGAAGGCTCTACTGTACCTAATTGAAAATGAGTGAAAGAGGTAAATCGAGCAACTCCTGTGCATCAAATTAGTGCTCAAGGGAGATTTTGCAGTACTTGTAAAACCAGATTCATTATATCTTATTTGGAGATACAGTAACTAGACAGTACAGCCATCAACAACCAAAGACCTACATGTAAATTTAACTGGTGATTCTATGTTGATTACTTTGCAGCAAAATCCTCCTGTTTATGTACTGCCATTAAAAAGTGATTAATTACATAAAGTTATTACTTTAATATGGAGTTCACATGTAGCCATTTGTGTGTTGCTTTCAGCTGATTACTTGTCACATGGGGTCGCCACAGCAGGTAGCGCCACGTTTGGGTTTTTACACCGGACGCCCTTCCGGACGCAACCCCAAAGGGGAGTTGTGTCTCCATATTATTTATGAATCTCTTTGTTTTATTTATGTAATTAATCTCTCTCATGTGGACATATTTTTAATTCTTAACTTGAATCAATTATCAGGCACAGGAAGGCTTCAAATTATGTAAATATGTCAACTTTTCATCAGTTTGGTCTTCTTGTGTGTTGATTTTGAGTAATTTAGAAGTCTTTCAGGGAACATATCTGTGCATTTACATAACATATCCGAGGGAAAACAGTCTGAATGTTTCCGGGCATTCGCTCTTTTAGGAAAGCATCAAAGACATTGCCATCGTGCACTCTGACCACTTATTACGCTAGTTATATTTGGATATACCGCACTGTATCCTTCCACCTGTAGAACAGCCATTTACTCAGTCTAATGGAAATTTACCTGTAAATGGGATTTTTGGAAACGCTAGTTTCCAACTGGTTCCTGCTGACACCTGTTCGAGCCACCGCTGAAAATATTCTGATAGCACAGAGTGAAAGGAATTTCCCTGAGATCTGGGATATCTAAGGTGAACACGGTTGGCTGTATTACTGTAATATGGGAATGTCCTGTTTTATCAGACTTTAATTTCCCAGAGGGACATTTATTTTACACCTTGTGGCTTTTACCTTGAATGAATTGCCATTTCTGGGTAATGCCCCTATTGAGATTCCTTATATAAAAAAAACATTTTATATATATTTATATATCCTAGGAGAGTTTTTGCTGGCTCCTTTTCAACCTGCTTCAAATTCATGCAGACATTCACTCAGTGCAGCCACAGTCTGCTGCTGCCGGCCACTGAGCAGCTCCATTGGAGCGGTTTGGGGTTTAAGTGGCTTCCTCAAGGGCACCAAAGCGGTGTTTGCCGAGGGAGTCGAGAGTATTGCTCATTCTTTTTCCACACCTAGACGTCCCCAAGATTATCTGCCCTGAAATCCTCCATTGCGAGTTCAAGTAAAAGAACAGTTCCCGTTTCTGTGATTATGACACGTATCACCAGACCAAGAAGGTGTGTGTGTGTGTGTGTGTGTGTGTGTGCGCACATGTCTCAGCTTCCTTTGTTCTCACACTCCAGTCTTACAGTCTGTCGTGTGTGTCCCACTTCATCCTGCCGTATAATGGAAGTGGATGACAGCCACATCTGAAGTCAAGAGATGAAAGACATCATTTACAAGTTGGTGTCTGCTCTCCCTCTGTGCTCCTTTTCACACACACGAGTGCGCGTGCACACACACACACCCTCCCCCGCAGCAGCAGACCACAGCATCTCGTGATACGTGATGATATCAAGCAATGAAAAATGTTCTCTGTCACAAATTCAATGACATTTTGTTACTATGTTCACTTTAAGTCAATGTAAATCATAAAAACTTCTTATTTACCTTAATTTTTTTTTTTTGTCAGTTGCAGTTAATTCTTAATTGCAAATCTACAGCTAAATGCCGTAACTGTAATGTAAGTATATAAAGACAGATGCTCTAATAACTCAAGCTGGCACAAGTTGAGTTATACCTTTTAATAGGACATAGAAGTCTGCGCTGCCATTTAATATGTTAATATAATATAGATGCTCTGTATTTATTCTGCTTTGCTGCAGCCTTTGACAACAGATTCATAAGTTTCCTAAAGATGATATTTAGCATTTTAGATGAGCGAGGACAGTCTTCATAAATAGAAAGGTTGTATATCTGTAAATTAAACTGCTACGCTATGCTATTGTGGACATTCTATTTTGAATTTTCCCAAACAAGCTTCCTTCAAAGAACTTTATTTGCATGTTTAGTTCTAATGAGTACAGTGACTAACAGCTACCTAACTCCAGTTAATTGCTTGTGTAATAAGAGTCTTTCAGTGCTGCATACAGTGTATTTCAAATACTGAGACTGGTGATCTCTTGTAGTTGTGGGACTACAGCATGTAAAATAGGAGTTTTTCAGAAAGGTATCTCCTTTCCAGGCAACCAGTCATATATTAGAATGAGTGGGTTGGAGTGGATGGGTATAATGGGGTGTCACCCTGGTAATGAAGGAAATGGAAGTGAAGCTTGCTGCACCATAGCATGAGTGTAAAGTTGTGTGTGGGGAAGGATGCATTTTAGCTAAAACCAAAAGCTTGTGCTAAACCAAACCACACTGTTTCAGTGTCGAGACCTAAACAAAAAGCAAGAGTTTTAACAATAAAATGGCAAGGACGAGCACACAACTCAACATGCTCATATTCAAATAAATTAATATGCCTTTCTGGGTTTAAAGGAAATACATATTTTCGGTCACTTCATTCTCACTTTACACTGAAATCGCAAAGAAATGATCGCTGCTGTCAACGATAGAAGAGGAGAGGAGGTCATATTGCTTTCAGTAGGTACTGTGCATACTGTAAAATAACCAGCGATGACACAAGCTTATCATTCACCTCTTGCCTCTGTGTTTCTAAAGCTTGGGAGTGAAACCTTGAAACAATCTCTTTCTTCCAATTACAAGAAACATAACCTGCCAGGTCTCATTGTGTTACTGTAATATCTGCTGCTACTTTCCTCTGCATCCTACTGTACCCTCTGGCGTGCACAGATGCCATTAGGGGTTAGAGTCGAACCTGCACTGGCGTCAACCCTGTGCACCTTGTCTTGATGCCCTTGAGCGGTAATTGGTTGAATCCCCCCAGAATCTGACTTGAGGGCACAGAAATCCACAGCTCCCCAATCAGCCAGCTGTCAATCATTCTGCCAACTAAACTAAAGCCGAGGATAACTAACAGGCTGAGATTGGAATTTAGAGTTAGAGAGACATAAATCTTCCCGACAACTTTGTGCTTGGCCAGGTAGCACTCATAGGGAGGGCTATCACCAAATTGGATGAAAGGGATGTTGCCAACATGGTCGTTAGGGGAAAGCCCAACAGATAATTCTTTTTTTCACAGTAAGTGGGTTTGCAATTTTCTTTTTTCAACTATGTAAAGGTGTCAACAGCAAGACAGCTGAAAAAAAGAAACCCAAGACTGAATGGCGAATGGGCGCTTAGCTCTAATATATGTGATTCAGATGGAGCGCTTTGTGCCTCATTTGTACCTAAATATTTACATAAACTCACACCATATTCGACTCTGTATCAACTGTTTGGTATTGAGCACTTTTAGAGCTGCACTCACAGTAACTCAGTCTGACTGAGCCATCTGTAGCGCTATAAGTAATTTAGGCGCAAATAAAAATCTCCAGGGTGCACTGAAATTCTTTTTTAGATTTTTTTTTATGTGGCTTCCTTCCAGGAAGTTAAAGGCAGAAAAGAAAAACATTCTTGGCGTGTGTCCTGACAGCTTTCATAGCCTGTTTTTTTTTTTAAATACATTATTTAAAATGTTGTCAATTAAAAGAACCCAAAAAAGTGATGATATTAAATTTTTACAAACATTCTCAGCCAGTCAATAAAATAAAAATTATCCTGGTGTTAAAAAAAGAATCACGAGATACTCTTTGGCTGTAAACGAGTGGTTATTTGAGTAACTTTTTCCATCCTATCAGATAAGTAACCCGCCTGTTTCTCCTCTAACCTCTGATATCAACAAAGCACTTTTACCCAGAGAACTGCTGCACACTGGATAGTTTCTCTTTTTCAGGCCAGTCTCTGTAAACCCTAGAGGTGGTTTTGTGGTAAAATCCCAGCAGATCAGCAGTTTCTGAAATAATCAGAGTAGCCCGTCTGGCGCCAACAACGCTGCCAAGTTCAAAGTCCCTCTGATGCTCAGTTTGAACTTGCCACCATGTGATTGGCTGATTAGATATTTATATGGATAAGCAAATGAACAGGTGTGCCTAATGAAGTGGTCAGTGAATGTATATAGCACCCTCAGATCCTAAACCTGAAAGATTTACAATGTAGAAAAAATACTCAACAGATACAGTTAAATTAGACAAAAATGTACACACTGAGTCAACAAATACATATTCCCTCTTTTCCCAAGGGAACATTGAATATGAGTTTAATAACAGTTTAATAATAAACAAGAGTTTGTTTTCGAGGTAAAATACCAGCATTTATATAATAATTTAATATTTTTGTTATATATTGTTTTCATTATATCACCATAAAGATTCATGATAATATTGCAAACAGTAATGAAACAAAGCCTGTGAGACTGAGTTTTATTATATATGGTTATGAATTCAGGTATCCTGCTTGACATTAGCTAATATTAGCTGCCCTATAAGGTAACGGCCATCCCAGAACAAGCAAGATATTACCAACATACTTGAGATATTTACTTTTCTTTTTTCAGATGACACATTGACACTTGTGCTTAATAAATGAAAATGTGCATGAACATATGAATTCTTTTTACACAAGGGAGAAAAAAGGGTTTTTTTTTTCTCTTGGTTTATTCCGGCTGGGTGTTAAAGGATGATATTCTCCAAAGTGGTAGTTTAATAACCATTACTGCTTTTCAAAGCATTCATAAAGAATAATTTATTTTCTTTCTGTGTTCAAAGTGCGGGTTTCCCTTGAGGACACAAGCAGCAGAAAAACTGTGTTGTTAAAAAAAAAGTCTCACCTTTGATTCCTGCGACCCTCAGCAGCCTCCCTGCAGAAGTGTCCTTTTAATCACGGCTCTAAATCTGTACCGGGTCCATGAGTGGCTGACCCTGCCACCTGACCTTTGTGGTGGGGGAGGCAGGCATTAACACAGCAGCTCAGGGATCGATAGAGAATTAGAAGATTCGCAAGCCATATTGCTTCTGCTCCTTGATCACACAGGAAGGATGGCAGTTGACAGTAATCCCTTTCAATTGTGATTAATCCTGCAAAATGACAATCTGCAGCAACACAATCTCTCTTATCCCTCCTGGGGACATTCACTGATGTTTCTAAAGTAAACAATAGTAATTATAGCACACATATACTTGTGTGTTTATACTATTTGCACAGATTTGCTGAGCATTTGTCCCCGCAATGATCAACATAGCAGTAAAGACCCAAGATTATGGAAGCTGTGATTTAATAAGGATGCATCTCTGTTTTAACAGCGTTAGGTAATAAACTACTTCCCTTTCATAGCAGCAGTTGGGGGAACGCTGCAACCTCCAGGGTGAAAAATAACATGCAGGTGCCAAAAACTGTAGCTCTACTGGTGGCGACTTCAGGCTGACTCCAAAAGCACATCTATCCCCATAAACTGCTGTTTTAAAATGATTTTACAGCATTGAAAAGCACAATTATAGTGTGGTGCAAAAAACGATCTTTTATGTGGCTAGTTGTGTGATACAGCCCATCCAGCAGTCTGATTGTTCTTTTTCTTTCTAGTATTTTGTTGGTCTGTTACCTAAAAGTAATTAGCAGCTGTGAGTCTGATTTGTGACCTCATGGAGTTTATGAAGCTCGATAGCCTTAACTAATAAATTGTCAGAAGTTTCTTTTGTTGACAGGACAGGCTGCAGGACAACCACCTCTGCACTGTGTCTCCAACCACACCCTCTCTCAACATGCATTATTTACATTGGCCAGCAGGGGGTGATTCCAGGTGTGCACAAACAGTTCTATGTGATTGTGTAGACATCTTTTGAGGTTTTTGAGACAACTGGCCACTAACCACATGATGTTAACTTGTTTGCCATTTTGGATGTGTGACAATTATAGGATCAAGTGAATAAGGCCCCAGTCACACAGTTCACGACTGTCTGACAACCACCTGTCACTAGGAGTAAATGTGTATTCCCTGACTGGTTGGCAAAAAGCTCCTTGTGATTGCTTTGATTGTAGTTTGAATGAAGGTGACGGGTTTGTCTTCAAAAACTGTCCAGGTGCTCTCCGATCTGTAGTGAAACTACATGCGACACAAACTAGTAAACATGTGACCTCAGTCTATTTGAAGATGTTCATTTTGTAAATTATGGCTCCATTAAGTGTACTCAGTCTTACTCAGTCAATGCTCAAGTTGCAAATGACCAAATGAGCATAATAATAAAAATATGAGCACCTATTCCTGCAAAACTCTGGCTTAACTTTTGCACAGTCAGAGAAAGTAGTGACTCAGCATCTCTATTTATATAAAGTCTGTGATCCAGGAGAAACTGGGATATTTTCACTCAGTCTGCACCACATTTCATGGCAGTCCATCCATCCTGCTGAGACATTTTACTAAAAACCAAAATTGCTAACCTCAGTTTGGAGCCGGGAGAAAAGTTAGTGGAAAGCCAAACCTGGTCAGATTTCTCACCACAGAGACATGACTGTTTACAAAATCCAGCAAAAAGAGTGATGTGCAATGAGATAGACCACACTGCTATTCAACTTCAATGGCACTCCTAAAACTCTGCAGCAGAATGGCTTATAGCTCCACATTTAGTCTAGACATAGACATAGTTAGACATAATTTTATTCTAACATTCAAGTGGGTTCACACCATCTCTCCCTGGCATCATGCAGTAAACCCCTGCTGGGCACCGCTCCCATTAAAATTCAGATTGATCAAATCTCCCATAATTCATTTCTGCTCTGGTGGGAGCATTGTGACAAAGAACAAGTGGCCATCTAGTTGTTTGATGAGCATGATAATTATTTTAGCCATATGCCAAGGCTTTGCAAAGCACCTGATCAAAACCCAACATCAGGCGGAGATGGACTCGAGCCGAAGACACTGTTTGCCACTGACAAACTCACTTTATTGACATTCTCTTAATTCATTATTTGCTCCTTTATCTCTCGCTGTTTTCCTATTTTTTGTTTTTTTTCAGGCTTTTCCATCTTGGCCATTTCTTCAACCTCTCACACCCGCACCCTTCTCACAGTTCCCTCTCTAAACCCCCCCAACACCCCCACCCCCACCCCCATCCCGTTCACTTGATTATGTCGAGCCAGAGTCGGGGAAAGTGTCACTATGGAAACAGGGGCAGAGGCAGCGAAGGGCTGTCGATGTGAGAGAGGGGAAAAGGAGACGAAAAAGACTAAGAACTGGCCAGTGTTGAGGAATCCAAGAGTGGTCTTCATATGCAGATATTATTGAAATAAACAGAAAGAAAATAAAGAAAAAAATGATTTCCTTCACAAGTGAGGGGAAAATGCAGATGCACATCTTTGTTGGATATTTATTTTATCCTTAATATCCCATAAGTGGCACCGTGTCTTATTTCAGTCCACTCTTTCAGCATACTCTGGGCTGAATTATAAGACATCCTGAAATCCTTAAATATTCCCTCGACCTCTTTTTTTGTCTTCTGTCTCTTCTGTGATTGATTTCCTTTATTAAAAATATTCCAATCAATAAATGATAGCGCCATTCACCAATCATGTTACACTGAAGCATAATTAAAAATACGGAGATGAATAGATTAAAAGATACGTTGATTGGCTGAAAATGAATCTGCATCAAGCAAAAAATCCAAACATTTTTATTTTATGGTTTCTAAAATGTAACCTTTCTTTGCCTAACATGACATAAATTTAAATATCTTTGGGATTTTGTCTATTGATCAGATTTTAATTCATGATAAATATAGTGGCCTCTTTTTTTTCTTTTTTTTTTGGACAGTCCATTAGTTGGTTTTTTTGGCACAGACATTAGCCCATTTTAAAATAATCAGTTCATTAAAATCAGCTTCATGAGCCTCAGAATTTGTATTATATGAACCTTGGAGTACAAAAAACTCACCTTAGTCGGTGAGTCTTGGGTGCATTTCAGCACTATAGCAAGCACTGTAGAAAAGCTGAAAGTGATGATAAAAGCCCTGATTTCTTTTGTCATCCTTGAGTTTGCGGGTGGTGTAGGAGAAAGACAGAGAGGAGCAGGTTAGAAAGGGGGAGGAGTTGAAAGAGGAGGGGAAAAAGGAAGAGGGGGGCGAGCAGCATGGGAGGGAGGGAGGGGAGGTATGATAGTGAGAGGGGTTGAGACAGTTGCAGAGCAAGCCAGAGGCAGGGAGGAGGCAGCGAAGGAGCAGCTCTCCTCCTGAGCCTCCATCCCAGAGAAGACAGAGAGGGAGAAGACAGAGAGAAGTCGACAGTCCCGCCTCACCGGTGCATCTCCTGCAGCCCCTGAAGTTAAAACCGAGACATCCGTTGTGAGGTACGTTACCTCTCACTGACTCCTTTTGTGCTTCTCCTCTTTTCATCTTTGTCAGGACTGTGAGCCAGCAGCAGCAGTCAGGCACTGGTGATGTTAAGTAGTGTGTATGTGTGCAAAGATCCTGCCAAGTACAAGGCTGTTTCAGCAGCAGGTTGCTCTCTCTCTCTCTCTCTCTCTCTCTAAATATATATATATGTATGTGTGTGTGTGTGTGTGTTAGACTATGTGGAGCACAATGGGGTGTGATTTATTATAATGTCAGAGGCGATTCTGCTGAGATGTAGTTTCTCTTGACATTTGAACACTGATAACACTCCCTTCAATCAGAGTCATTCTCAGCACACTGTGACCTAATGTTACAAAGGACACTGACAAGAGTTGGTTAGTTTAGAAACTTGACACTGAGGGAGCTTCTGCTTTCATCTTTTCTCCCTTTCACTCTCACAAAACTGAGCAAAAACTGGAAAAAAAAGAAGACGCTCATTGATTCTAATTCCTACTTTCATGCGCTTCACTGAAGCTTGCGTTAAATCATGTTTTGTGTTAGGTGTTCATCTTTACGGCTTTAAGAGTCATGCAGATAATTTTGCATGCTTATTTTAAATAATGCCATGTTGGATTTGCATTAAACAGTAACATCAAAATTTAAAAGAAAAAAAAAGGTGACAAAACCACATCTTATCTAATGAACCCATCTTTACTGTGACTGCTTCTCTAACCTAACTCTCTCTTCATTAGTGCCATTCAGGGTTATAATAGTTTTGAATTTTACATTATAGTTTAGTTTTAGTTCGTTTTTACTTTTTTTTCTCTAATTCAGTTAGTTTTAATTAGTTTTCAGAGTGGTTTTGCTCGTTTTTATTAGTTTTTATTTTTGATTTCATGCTTAGTTTTAGTTAGTTTTGATTAGTTTCAGTATTAGTTTTAGTATTTTCATACTTACAGTAATTAGGTGCAAGATTCAAGGCGCAAAAGTGACTATTGTGTAATAAAAACTTGACAAAGATACCATTTAAAGAAATATATGCAACTACAACTGTTCACAAGACAGC
>VUQK01013784.1:0-10841 GCA_015106715.1 Bujurquina vittata | reverse complement strand
GTATTTTTTTTTTAGGACTGATGAATACAGTTTTAGAATTGTAAAAAGGCGTATTTTTTTCCTTTTTCTTTTCTTTTTCTTCTTCTTTTTTTTTTTTTTTTACTGTGACTGTACCAGATTTAGTTCAAAGTCAATTTTCATCAAAAGTCCGTCTGTGAAGGCTCCCACTGATGTGGCACTTACGAAGATAAAAGATAACCTTCGGCTGTGGTAAGCTGAAACCTGACACTTAAAACAAGGACACCATAAAACTCTACATTTAAGCTACTATTAAAATATGCAATGATGAAAACCACCAACAAACCTAATGCACATGCAAATGTCAAAGAATGAGCGTACCTACAGCATGTTTGCTGAAGCAGACTAATTAATTATTCACTAAGAAAACTATTTGTAGTAAAATGCCCCTGTGGATTCACTGTTTACTATGCCGCAGTGCATATGCTAATAATCAGATGATGTTCAGGTGCCGGTGAATGCTGTGCTGGAACAGTATGTATCAAAGTGAACCCGATCCAGAGAGGTAAAACTGTGAATGATTCACATTATGTACAGATTCTGTGACTAATTTGACCTGTAAAGCAAATAAACAAAGATGAAGATGCTTTAACGAAACCTTAAAACACCATTACGTGGTGATGTAACACCCTGAATGCATCGCCTCTGTGCTGAGTCTACGTGTTTTTTTCCTATTTGTCCTGCTGCGTTAGAATGGCTAGAATAAACTATGTTTCAGTGGGCACTGAGGTGAAAAATTTCAAAGTTCAATCAAATGCAAATGTAATTTATGAACAGTGCTTCTAAAAAATAACCTTGCATGCCAATGGATCTCCAATAGTATTCTCACCAAAGTCAAACTACTTTAAAACCAAGTAGTTAAATTATTCACCAGCACTCATTTCACTCTTTAAAAGCCAATTAGGTGAAGGTTTCATGGAAATCAGGGACAGCATTTGATCTCCTGATGTCATTTTGAATTCAACGGGGAATAAATTACACAAATTCAAAAATGAAAAAGCCCATTCCTCCGACTCTCCTGTCAGGTCTCTCGTCACTTATCTAGATAAAATCTGCAATTAGGAATTTTTTTCTCATTTTTCCACACTTTGGTTATTTAACAAAAGCTTGCACCAATTTGAAGGCTGTGGATGTTAAAGCGTATTCAAAAATACAATTTTAAAATAAGTTTAAAGTGTCTTCAAAAAAAAAGCACATCAACACTACAGTCCCTATATTACAGAAACCGAAAAATGAATTCAATCTCAATGGTCTCGAACGTGGCGTGTAAATGACAACACACTGAAATTGATAATAGAAGTAATATTGCGCCACCATGTCGCCACTGCTTCCATATTCTATGTCCTCAGGCAGTTTCAGAGCATTTCTTCATCTTGTTTCCTCCCCCCGCGAGCCTAGTTTGTGAAACACCACTATTGCTGCACACAAGAGCACACCCACTCAACCTCTAGCCTGCTGAGAGCACTTGAAAGCAATTTTCTTTTAATCAAGTTCACTATAAAAGCCCCTCTGATGCCAACCTCAGCAACCGTACCGTTTTGTTTTTGTTTTTTTCAGCTCCATCCATTACATTGATTTCTTTATGAGCAATATGAAATGCTGTTTACCGACAGAATGAGAATTTTCGAAGTTTATTGCTCTTTCTGGACAGATGCAAATACTGGCGCACTCTTAAAGTGGTTTCAAATCTTGAAATACTTTTATAGGTCTGCAGCAAATTATTTTCATCACCCTGTCCATGAAATGTCTGAAAATTTATAAAAGTCAGCTGATGCCTTCTGCGGAAACTGGCACTCTGAATTAGAAAAAAAAACTGATTATTTTCTGTAGTTTTGCTCGACTGATGTATTAATCATTGCAGCTGGGAAATGCGCCATAATAGTATTATTACACAAACTTTTTTTTTACTCTTGGCTCTGCATGATGTCAGACAAAAAGGTTTTCATATAAAACCTTATATGGCCATCTCAGGCACAGAGGCCTGGCTGTGAGCAAAGATGCCCCGCCCACCTGCTGTCCGAACAAGGCAGCCAATCAGAAGAAAGTTGGCTTACAGTGGGGAGGCCTTGAGACTGAACCCAGGAATTGTGCCAAGGCCTAGTTACAAATTTTGGACTACACTCAATGCAAAGCTACTCCAGTAGAGTCCAAGAATAACAAATTTGGAGTTGAAAATGAGTTTAATAGGTCAGTCTTAATAAAAAATAAAATGGTAAATTAACAAATTCTGCTAGATAAATTAAAGCTAGTAAAAAGCATGTTATTTTTTTCTGATATGTTAAAGACTTTACAATTGCATTACTACTAAATGTGATCATGTGCCAACCGTGGTAAAATATATAACTTGATTTTTTTCATTTCATCATCTTCTCTTTTTTCTGCATTCAGTATGAACTCTTAAGCACTTTCAGCACTTGCGTCTCCTCTTGATGTCCTCAGGGAAAAGAAGTTTCTGCTGTATTAAATTACTAAAGAACATATTGTAGAACCACTTAGTAGTCACTGACCTTGAAAGTGAAGTGCATATGAATGTTTCCCTGCTGCATTGGTAATTCGGTGGGTGCTTAAACAAGAGCACCTTGTTTGACACATTGTGACTGCAGATGTGTGTCCGAGTCCTTCAGCAAGGCATCAAATGACAAGCGACTAACAAGGAAGAAAAAATCACTAATGATTCGTGCATCTTCTACGACCATGAGTAAGATGATCTAACTTCTTTTTAAATTAGAACATGGCAAACGTGGCCATGTGGCCTTTCAGACTTTGACTTTTAACCCTTAACGTGCGCCTTCATCCATCAAATAAGAGGTCAGTATATATATAATGTAATGCTTTTCAGCCAAAGGGACGGCAGCACCAAGCACTCATTTACATTTGCATGCTGTCAGTGAGAGGGAATGTCACTAATATGGTCATGTCAGGCACCCAGCGCTCATTATAAGTACAGGAATCTCATCCATGTGCTGCTTAAATCTTTTGTTTGTAATGAGCAGCCAATCAGAAGAAAGTTAGCTTAAAAGAAGGATGGCCTAAAGGAGACAGGAACTTAATTTGTTTTAGAGGTTGCACCAAGATCAGATATAGCAGTATAATTCTGAAATGAGAATGATGCAAAGCTAGCTGTCCAAGAATGAAATTATAGATTTCCTCTTTACTCGGTTAAATTTGTTTTTTCTTGCTACAAATAATGAACACCAGATTTAGTGGAGCTGTTCAACAGAAACAGCTGCCTGCTGCAACCAAAATACAAATCAAGATGGGGTGATTTGATCCTTTGTTATCACAAAAATACACTTTATAGCTGCTTTTGTTACGATGCTGCATTATTTGTAGCTGCGCAATTTGCTGTCTTTTGTCAGAAGACGTATACGTGAAGTTCATGTTTTTCTTTCATAGTTCAAAGCACATTTTATCACCTTATAAGTCAGGATGAACTGCATCCACTGTATAGACAGAAGAAATCTAACAAAAGCCAAACTCTCTTTCTGCCAAAATATTTGACGTCATGTTTGTTGAAACTCAGAAGACTGTTTGCTAAAAATGATTGAACAGAAACTGCAGCCTTGCAAAGATTTGAACCTCCAGGCTAAAAACCTGTACCAAAAAAAAATGAGGCTACTTGGTACTGAATTTTCTTGTGATTTTTTTTATTTATTTCATTTTTTTGCAGGTCAAGAGAACATGATGTACTAAGAGTGTTTGCTGTGACTGAACCTGAAAAGATTGACTGTCCTGAACACACAGGTGAGTCTCACTGTTCTTGCTGTCTCCTAATAACAAGAATCCTTGAAGTGATGAATGGTAGTACAAAGTTAACATCACACATTGTGAAGTGTGAGCAATGCCTGGAGGATAAGTCGGGTAATCCTTCATAGTATTTACAGTGTTTTATACCAGAGGTGATCTGGTGTTTTTTATTACATTGCTTCACACCTATGTAATCGACTGGAACAGAAACACAATTAAAAATTTTTAAATCAATCATGCATTTACCATTTGCAGACATCTGTATGGTGTCAGGGCGAAACCACATTGAAAAAGTGAAAAATGTAATCTGAATGTAGCGCTCATCTTGGAGTTCGCTGGACTCTTTGTTCTATGAGTATTAAAGTTAAACACATGTAACCATCAGAGAAGCTGTGCCATTCCTTCCCCTGCTGCAGGATTCATTCCCATGAGGAAAACGTGTTCTGCCCATACTGCACTGAAGCCATAATCTGGTCTAGCTCCGAGCACTTTAGAAAAGAACAGAGTGAATTCAGCCTGCAGAGACAAAAAGGCTGTAAGAATAATGATCCTACGACATATAGCTTTTGCAAAGTGTGCAGTTCCCTGGAATGCATAAAACAAGATGAGCATCGGTGCCCATACTAAACAAACCCCAACATAAATAAGAAGTTACATGATCAAATTAAGTAAATGAAATGACTTAGTGGCTGCCCTGCATAATAAAGCCCTATTATAAGGCACTGAAAATATTGCAAAGGTAATGATGCTGAAGCCTTTGCCAAGCAATAAACTACTTATCAGGGGGAAAACAGAGTTAGCAAGAACTATTGTCACTTTTAGAAAGCATGAAAAGCCCGCCTAATGTGTTTTAATGAAACTCTAAAAAAGAACCACTTTAAACTTTAAAGGATAGTTTAAGCAGTAAAATGAGAAATGAAATAAGTCCTGAAATATCTTTATATTGCTTTCTAAAGCGCATCGGCCGTGCAGCAGAACTTTGTGAGGGTGTGAATCTGAGTGAAAAGCTCAGACGTTAATAGCTACATTTCCTTGACTTTTCCTATTTTCAGCTCCAATCTTCTATTGCAATGTTCTATTTTGTGCGGCCCAGTTTATTTTTCCGAGGGGAGGGCATCAGCGTAGAAAGCCGAGGTGATTACTTTCAGTATCTGTTTGTATCTCCCAATAATGATGATGATGGTATCTGGAGCTTAAGATGCAACAATAATACACAGTTCTGCAGAGTTCACCTTCCAGTCTGTGTTAATGAGATGACTCCTGCACCCACATGCTGCTGTTTAATTTGCAGAAACCTGCATACTGGCTGTATAAAGACGGTCGGTGCAGTCACTGTGTGCATTGTAGAATATATGCAGCATCTTTTGACGCCAAGTATACCACCAGTGAATGTCCAGCTGTGCGGGGGGCTCATCCTCCCTGAGGTAGTTACACAGGAAAGGATGATGCAAGTGGAGTAAAATATCCGCATTACTGACACAGCCTTAAATGCTGTGTTTTGTCACATTTTTAATGATCGTGCCCTCACTAAGCTCAGGTTGCGACGTATCAGCGCTGACCCTCGTGGGCTGAGCTCTGGTAACACCTTCCAATCTGTGTTAATGAGATGACTCCACTCCGTCTACGGGTCATGGTGATATTTACAGAAACCGTTGTACCGGCAGAGATCCGCGCCTCCCTGCGGTGCACCCTCGCCTCATTTGCATAGCTTTCAGACTTCCCTTCCTCACTCTCCCTGTTTCATCGCTCTCACTGTGCTCCTCCATGATCGACAGGCTCCTTCACACTTCTCTCCAGTTTGTGTCGCACATGTTAATTAAAGCCTCTAATTAGCTTCCCCTACTAAAAGGCCGCATTAAATCAGAGTTGGAATGGCAAATGATTCCTGGCATTAGCATAATTGTGTTTTTGAAGTGTAAAGATTCGGGCATTAGGGATGCTAGCACACGTTTTTGTTTCAATGATTTGTTGTGTTTGTGGCGCAGGGCCCAAGGGGCCGCCGGAGGTTGGCTGGGTGGGTTCTCGGGCCTCAGGACCGTACAGGGGCCACACACTAATGAGCCCCGCTACTCTCTGATGAAGCAGATACAGGAAAAACAAAGCTGCAATGTAATGCCCTCAGGTGGTCCTAAGAGTCCATCAGAGGGAGTCTGGTGTGTGTGTGCAGTAGAATGAGTAACAGTAAACCAGCCCCCGCGCCCACATAACCATTGCATCATTGTTAAAAGTACTTACAAGCACTGTACATAAAATAGTACTTACCAATGAGTCATCAGCTTTCTCATTGTTTGAAATGATTTGAGTCACAGCTGAGCTGACAGCAACTTTCAAAAGCCATTGATTTGGTCTGTAACAATTTAGTGCCCTTGATTCACTGTATTGAACAAGTACAGCTTATTAATGTTATCAAGAGTTTAGCGTTTCAAGGTGAGTCACAAAAGCAGGATTTAAATCCCACACCTGGTGCCTTTAAACTGCAAAAGAAACAACTAAAAACCCAGTTATGAACTGCGACCAGGTGTTCATGGTCATGAATGGCAGCACAGAGTTGCTCTGAAAACACAGAGAGATCCAAACACTCTAACAAACATGAATCTGGAAAGTTTTGAAGGCTGGAATTTTGTGTTTTGCTTCAAATGTGTATCCTGACCAAACAGCAAAATCGGGTTGAAAAATTAAGCCAACGGACAGACAAAACCTGCAGCTCCTTAAACGACCGCTTGAGGCTGGTCCCCCAATAGTGGGTCAGTTCCCAAAGACTCCCATATTAAACGGTACCTGTAATAAGCTATAAACATGATCATTTCCATCAGTCCAATTTGCTGTTGCTTATTCAGGTTTGAGGCACAAGCAAAGATGATCCAGATCACCCTCTCCTTAGCCAGCTCATCCGGGGAGATGTTCCCAAGCCAGTCTCGAGTATGTGCTTGATCTGCCCTGCAGCAATTGTGGATGAATGCATTTAAAAGGCAATGGCTGCACGGGTTTAAATCTAAGGGCTAAGAATGGCCATGTAAATCTTTTATATACAGTTTATGGTCCTGACAAGAAATGGACCTGCTGAGCAGCCTGCTTGAAGTCCAGGTCTACATAACGCATTATTGAAATTTTGGAAAATGTGAGTCCTTTGCGAAACTGTGCAACCCAGTTACCCATAACACTGTAAAGCCACAAAGACGCTTGCATCTCTCTTCAGGGAGCTGTAGTTCCACCTTACTGTGAGAACATATTGTCAAAAATAAAACCTGTACATGTCCGTCAGCTGTACTTAGACTGTCCTGTCGCAGGAGAGTGATGACTTCAGAATCCACTTCCTTATTAGTGTTAGACTCTTATGCCCCAGGTCATGTCCTCTATTACGGAGTGACATATCTGGATTTACAAGTGATTAGTGCTGTGCACATCATCAGCTATCAAACATGACTGAAGCTGTCAGCATCCCATGAATCGTGCCTTGGGGTAAACATGATGTACTTTTCAGGAGTTTCCTCTGGGTGAACTCGCTCACTGCTTCTGTGGTGAAATTATTCAGGGTGAACTTGTCTACCCAAAGGCACAGTGGTGGAACGGTGACAGTTTGGGGGTTGTGTGATAGCTGAGAGTGTTGTCATATGAGTTATTATTGAACCAGCCAGACTTACCACAATGCAGCACATTCCCACTCTGGCCTTGATTCTGCTCCAGGCATGAAAACCCATTAAGATGCATTGCAGAAAAGTTGAAGAAATGATGCAAGGAGGAGGCTGCAGACAGAATTATTGCCACTTCTACACAAGGCTGCCTTTAATATCATTAATTCTAATTAAACGATTTTTCTGTCAGCAGTCAAATCATTTCGGGTTTTTTTTTTTTTTTTAAAGACCGGTGTTGATTACATAACGACACACTGCCACGTCCTGAAGTGACAGATGTAATTAGGTGGAATGATTTTTTTTTAATGGCCGCAATATGTGTTTTTACTTTTGAGAGCGAGAAAGAAAAGAAGAACATGAAAAAAGAAGGAATGCAAGAGAGAAGGCAAAGTCAGAGAAATATGGAGACTGCACGCAGCGCCAGACTGTGTTTGGAAGTCTAACATTCATTATGTCTGTTTCACTGGTGCTGTTAGTCAGAGCTTAGTAGGAGATCGCAGCCAGCCAGCAGAGAAACCAAGGGCACTGCCAGAGGCTTGATTTACACAACAAAAAGACATTTCACCCTATGTGACCTGGACAGGACTTTAACATTGTTTCTCAAAGTTTTGCCAAGTTTATGTAGTTGGAGCTGCCAAAAGGAAACACTCCAGTAGGACGAGCTGTGAATGCTGGCCGCTCTGCCCCCGCTGCATCCATCTATTCTTGTTGCATCTGTGCCGATTCCAACTCCAACTTCTGTCAACAGGTACATAAAGTTTGAACTTTACTAAAGCTGCAAAAAATACACTGAGATCTGACATTATAGAGGAGTCAAGAGATATTACTTGGCATTGTGCAGAGCAGAAAATAACTAAGTTCAGCTGAATGATTGCCCTTATAAACAACAGTAATATACCAAGACACAACAGCACCACGCAGTTGGCAAAGCACAAACCATGTAATTGTATCATTTCTGAGAATGTGGTTTCTTCTCTCATTCCATCGCTTCACTTTAAATTCTCATTTCTTTTGTACGTCTGAGCCATTATGCAAGTGCAGTATTACAAAAGAAGAATGCATAAAATTACAAATTAACAAGTGGTAGAATATACACTGCTCAACAAAATTAAAGGATTTTTTTTTTTTAAATCAGAGTAAGCATCAAGTCAGTTAAGCTTATGGGACATTGATCTGGTCAGTTAAGTAGCAGAGGGGGGGTGTTAATCAGTTTTAGCTGCTTTGGTGTTAAGGAAATTAACAACAAGTGCACTCGAGAGCCAACAATGAGACAACCCCCAAAACGGTAATGCTTTAACAGGTGGTATTTTTTCCCTCTTCATCTCTTCTGACTGTTTTTTTTTATTAGTTTTGCATTTGGCTAGGGTCAGTGTCACTACTGGTAGCACGAGGTGATACGTGGACCCTACAGAGGTTGGACAGGTAGTCCAACTCCTCCAGGATGGCACATCAATACGTGCCATTGCCAGAATGGCAAGAGGAGGAGATTCAAGGAGAAAGGCATTGACTCTAGGAGAGCTGGACAGGGCCATAGAAGGTCCTTAACCCATCAGCAGGACCAGTATCTGCTGGAGAAGCCATGAAGAATGTTATGCTGCCTGTTACATCGTTCAAGATGAGCAATTTGGTGGTAGGTCAGTGATGGTCTGAGGAGGGATGCACAGACCTCTACAGGCTAGGGAACACACCCTGACTGTAAATAGGTATTGAGATGAAATCCTTGGACCCATTGTCAGACCCTATGCTGGTTCAGTGGGCCCTGGGTTCCTGCCAGTGCACAACAATGCCCGGCCTCATGTGGCAGGAGTATGCATGCAGGATGAAGGAATTGATACCAATGACTGGCCCCCACATTCACCCGACCAAAATCCAATAGGGACCTCTGGGACATTATGTTTAGGTCCACCTGACACAACCAGGTTGCACCTCAGATTCTCCATGAACTCAGTGTTGCCTTGGTCCAGATCTGGACGATTCCCAGGTCACCTCCATCATCTCATTAGGAGCATGACTCAACATTGTCATGCATGCATACAAGCACGTGGGGGCCATACAAACCACTGAGTACCATTTTGTTGCAATGAAATTTCAGTGCAATGGACTAGCCTGCTGCATCACTTTTTCACTTTGATTTTTGGCCCTCTGTAGGCTGATAATTTTAATTTTCATCAAATGATGTGGCATCTTTCATTCCTAACACAATACCCAGTCCACATCAATAGAGTTATGGAACACAATTATGTCTTCTCATTGAGATCTGATGTGTTTTCTAAGTGTCCCTTTTTTGAGCAGTGTATGAAATAACACACTATAGCATCATATGATAAATACTTGCCTTTGCATTATATTGACAGACCTGTTCAAATCATTGCTTTAATTTAAATAAATAAGCACAAAAAGTGATGAGCTGGCACAAGTCTAGCTCGGTGTTGTTTTGGCCGTTCGTGCGCCTGTCAGTTCATGTCTGTTGTCCTGTCTCTCCACTCTGACCCAACCGGTTGTAGCAGATGGCTGCCCCATCCCTGAGCCTGGTTCTACCAGAGGGTTCGTCCTGTTAAAAGGGAGGTTTTCCTTCCCACTGTCGCCAAGTGCTTGCTCATAGGGGGTCGTTTTGACAGTTGGGTTTTCTCTGTAATTATTGAAGGGTCTTTGCCTTACAATATAAAGCGCGTTGAGGCAACTGTTTGTTGTGATTTGGCACCATTTAAATAAAATGTAATTGATTTTAACTGAATCATAACCTTGCGCAGGTGCCACAGCTGACACCACTGGGTTGAAGACACGCATGCTGATCATGTTGATTTTTATAGCCAGTTTACTCCTGAAGATTTTTCCAGTGTATTTACCAAGTTGTCAGTCCAATTACTGTAGCGATATCTTTGTAAAAAAAAAAAAAGAAAAGTCATCTTTATTGGTGTTAGAGAACAAGTTTGAGGATTGCCAAAGTCACAAGAGAGCCATCGTGTTAAGCAATTAAATTTTAAGATTATTCAGACTGAACCAAAATAGGAGATAGCGCCACAGTGCTATCTGAATCACACGGGTAATTCAATAAGAATTGTTTTCCCCCTTTCAAGCAGTTGGCAGCACATAAAAACCCAATCACCTGAGATGTTTTTGTTCCAAGAATCCTCTCATAATCTGCTCCACCTCTCTGACAGATGGGTAATTGTTAAAGCGTGAGTGTTACATAGCCACAGGTCTGTGTTTCAACATTAGATTCTTCGAGTTCAAATGAACCACGATGTGCTTACAGGTGTGTATTTATTGGCCGTTTTACAGCAGCTTCAAAAGTGACTCAGCTAAACAACAGTAAGGACCAAAGAAATCTGTTTAGTCACTATAGTGGGGGGGGGGGGTTTATTTAAAACTTAAAGAAAAAAAGGGTTAGGTCTAAGAGGTTTTTTTTTTTTTTTGAGAAATTGAAGAAAAAGAGAAATTTAA
>VUQK01013783.1:0-12358 GCA_015106715.1 Bujurquina vittata | reverse complement strand
TACAGCTCTTCATGTTCACACATGCAAAACAATAACATGTGTATAGGAGATGCGTGGATATAGGCACCTGTTTTAGACATTATATATATATATATATATATATATATATACATATATATATATATATATATATATATATATATATATATATATATATATATATATATATATATATATATATACATATATATATATATACATATATATATATATATATACATATACATATATATATATATACATATATATATATACATATATATATATATATATATATATATATATGTATATATATATATATATACATATACATATACATATACATATATATGCACCCAAATAAGCAACTAACGGAGACCAAAGGCTTTCCCTGTACTGACAGTTTGTCATGACTTTTGGCTGTACGGATCAACTTTCAAGGAGGAAAGGATTGCCACTGCTGATGGGGTAGAGGGGCACAGAGTGTTGATGTGTGTGTGTGAGTCTTTCGGTCCAAACAGGTGTTTCATATCTCCTGAGGAGTGTTCTACATGCAGTCACCTTGGGCTGTGTCTGCCCTGGTACCGAACATGGAGTACTGGGATGACCTGACTGGCTAACTGGGGGATTCCTGCTTATTCTAAATGACAAAGATGCAAAAAGTTGCAGTGAGAAGCAAAGACGGACAATGACTTAAAGAAAGGCAAACAGCTAGTAAAAGAAGCAGAAGCAGACAGACAGATGAGTTGATTGTTCCTCTGTCTCATATAGGGCACAATATCAGTGACACATTAAAAAACTGTGAACTGTCGAGAGGACAGACAGAGAGATTCAATAGCGTCTGTCCCTGTCTCCAACTTTAACCCTCCTCAGCAGATACTGTCAGATGCGGGCAGGGTGCAGGACTGTGAGTGAAGTGGTTAGTGGAGCAGAAAGACGAACAGAGGAAGCTTGAGCGATAGAGCGCACTGCAAAAAAGAAATAAATCTCCAACTTAACGACTCATTTGGTTTCTTATGCATTTTTTAAAAATCTGTTGCAAATTCTATTTCAATTAAGGGGAGTGAAGCAAACTGCCTTTAATGCAGCTTTACTTGATTTCATGTTTTCTCTACAAAACAAGTGTATATGGGCAAATCTAAAATAAATGATACACATTTTAAGAAATCCTAGCATGGTGTGGTGTAATGACACTGCAGCAAAAACGAACTTCATATTATTTTAAAATATAAAAACAAACAATCACTTAAAAACACACACACACAACCTGTGCAGTGTTTTGCTGTAATGATGCAAGCCTGGCTTCTGGAAACAAAATAAAGGTTAGCCAAAAACAGAGAGTGACAGATTGGGACAAGTAGGGCTAAAAGAAATAGGAGAAAAGAGCAAAGCACAGGAGAGCAGAGGGGAATTGGTGGGGAGGAGAAGGGGTCCATTTTCACGCGGAGTGGGGATTAGGGCCATGACACCAATCCAAACAAAGCTAAAGACAAGAAAAGGGAGTTAATGGAGCACTCAGTCTCTCACACATGCACACACAAACACAACTTGGTATGAAGGAATGAGAGAAAAAATGGGTGAGAAGAGAAAGAAGAAGGTTGAAGGACAGATGTTTTTTAGATGCAGAATTGTAACACTGTGTTTGCAAATACATAAGAGCACGTTACAACGTCCTTCGAAGGTGCAACCCCTTTATTTCTTCAGCTTGTGATCAGGCCACTGAGGCTGTGGTTATGACTGATGAAGCGATAAAGTTCGTCTCTGAGATATTCGCCTTCAAAGAGAAAGATTTTTCTCAAGATGTAGAGATACAACAGGCGTCCAAAGAGAGAGCAGATATGTGTAGGGAGATAACGGGTGTACAGAGGAGAGCGCCACTTTATCACGTTTCAGAAGACTGAGAGAGCGTGTATCTTGGTGACGAGACCTATCAGCGCAAAGTATCTATAAAGAATGACAGACCTGTCCGGTGCCATCCTCTCTATTCTTGATCTTTTACTTCCAAGTGTCTCTGTTATGTTCTCTACGGTCTAAGCAAGGAAAGATAAGCAAGTGCTACATTTTACATCACTGCTGAGAAAACCAATGGCTTTCTTTTAAAAATGTCAAAAAATGAATAAGAGGGCCTGTTCATGTGAATCACTCTGCTAAAGTCAACTGGTTAGTGTATATGTGTCCTATTTCTGCAACACTTTAACCTCTCTCCCCATTTCTACATAATGTAGTACACCTTGGAAAACAGTCCAACTTCACTCTCCACTCTGAAATGACAGCTATAAAAGCAATGTCCTTTGCCTTGGGTGGAATTTAATGCCACACACCGTATGAACCGCTGGTAAACGCCCGAGTTGTGCAATCTAGCAGAAACAACTTCTCCCTCTTCACTGAAATGAAATACATGAAAACTTGCTTTTTTGTTATTCCATTCCCATTTCCATTAACACTGACATTTCATCTAAACTCAACCCTCTGGGAGAAGCTAAGAGTTAGGATGGAAAGGAAGCAATAAGATCTGCGTGGGGGGGGGGGTGTCCATGCAGATTTGTGTGTCTGTGTTTTGTATGCGTGCCTCTGTGCATTTGATCTGTATCTGGGCTAGAAGCGAGAGGATGATGACCTGAATGTGTATGTAGGCAAATGTTTGGGTGTTTACGACTGTGTGATGTAATGTTTTTAAAAGGCATCGTGAGCTCGAGTCTGTGACCTCAGGCTTCACAATCCATCCTGTTCTTCCCCTGGATCAAGAGAAATGTCATTATTTGTAGACATCACTGAGAAATCAATGCAATTATGTTTTCAGAGTCTCAACTCTGCTCTTGCCGATAATGCATAATTTGCAAAGTCATAAATGACATTAGCACATGCTCCCTCCAGAGCTCTCCTCTCTTAACCCATGCTGGTGTGATCTCCTTTGATGGAAAATAATTATTCTGTTTTCTATGGAGGCCTGTGAGCTGCTTTTCTCCGCAGAGATGACTTGACACTATAATAGTATTGGCCTACTACTTGTATTATACCACGGGAGAATGAGTGACAGGGGTGGAAATGCAATAAATATACACCCAAGCTCACATTCAAACATGCATTCACATTTAGATGAAGAAACTCCTGCAAAATGCGGGACTAGATGTGGAGGAGTTGTGTGGAAGGCACCGTAATGATGAGGCATGTTTGTGCTTGAACCAAGTAAAACTAAATCTCGGTAGTTAATTGTCAAAAACACTCTAGAGTTTTGGGGGTGGGGGGGTGGGTGATTGGGGGTGTAGACATGTAAGAGGCATGCCTCCTCTCTATACCTGAGGATGGGATCATTGGAAGCCGATTTTACAAGAATGGTAATGGTTAAATAGAGCTTATCTGACAGTGGCCAACCTTTGGCTTCCATTAGTTTTGCAGCTGAATGGGAAGAAATTACATATCCTGACAGGCCATGCTAAGAGGGGAATATTGATGTGGACATGCTGGGACACTCCAACAGTAATTAGTCATGAAAAACATTAAAATCAGCTTGTTGTGCATATCAATCAATGTTGAATTTAAATCATGTCCTTGCCTCCTTATTCCACCCACTCATCAAAAGCATTGTGGAGAAATGAACACAGCACAGGATTCATAAAGTAGTTAAAAGATTTTAACTACAACTAATGCCAGTGCCAAATTTAACAAAATATATTTGAAACATGTCTATATAGTATAATAGTACTATACAATCTGTACTTTAATTAGTTTAGTTAGTTAGTTTGTTTGTTTACTTCTGAACCAAAAACAAAAGCTGAAAAAGACGTTTGCTTGTCTAAAGCCAAAACTGAGGTGACATAGTGAGTATGAAATTGCAAATTTAAAACTGACAGAAACTCCAGACAGCAGAAGAAATTGCAAAAAGGTACCAATCAATGAAGGAGGAAACATTGGCAAACCATTTGGAGTGGTGGCAAGACTGCTTGTTAGCGCAACTAGTCATTCCAATCCAATCTTTGAATTAAAAAACAAGAAAAAAGTGATACCACTTCATTTCTCTCTCTGACTGAACACTGTGTCTCCGAAAAAGAAAAGTAAAGGCAGAATTGTCCCCACACCAACTGCAACTTTATTCACCATCATGCATAAATATAATAAAAACAGAATATGGAGAAAGTTTAAGAGAAAACCTGGGCTGCAATACCATTGTTTTCGCACTTAAACTCCCTCGTATTAGTCGAAATACAATGGAACAACGTAGCTGAGGAACTGGATCATTTTTAGCAAGGCCATGTGTCAAAGTATCCTGCCATTATTGAACTGACAGCCACCAATCTGACAACCACTATATGCTCTGAACTTCTGTTATTTTCAAGTCCCAGATGCTGTCAAGAAGTCCACCAAAATGATTACCAGCTTCCCTAATCTGTCTGTTGTCAGCATAGAACAAATGTGACAAAAAGGTAAGTATATGGCGGTGTCCTTGAACACATGGCTGACTGCGTCAGCCTCCAAGGGCCTCAAAGTCAACAAAAACCACAGCAGACAGGTTGTCTTTTATCTTAGAGTGTTCATGTTTTATCGTCAACTCGGGTGATTTCTAAAGAAAATATTAATCAATATAAAACCAATTAATCATTCGTTTAAAAAATGATGAGCTGTGTCCAATAGGAAAACTAAATAAAAAGCAACCACAGTGACTTAATAATAATAATAATAATCATTATGCAGCACACTTCTATCCACAAACAAGCAAAGCAGGTCTAACTGTAAGGAATCTCTCTTCCTGAGCAACATTTGGGATGAACGGAACAACTGAACAACAAACAAAGTGGGAGAAGGTTCTTACATCATCCAGTCAAGCAAAGATTTGTGCCAAGAATCAAGTTAAAGAAGCATTTGGGTTTGGCATCAAAAAAAATCAATGAGACAAAAGATCAACATCTCGGCTTTTATTTCCTTGCATTTACATTTGGATCTGATACACCGCCCAGAAGATAGCACCTTTCATCTGAACCCACCCCATGTTTTTGTGAGCAAAAGTACTGCAACAGTTAAACTTAAAATAGATTTAAATGAATAAGAATTGATATGTATTTGCAATGTTTGCAATAACTGCATCACACCTGTGACCCACTGACATCACTAAATTCTTTTCCAGGTTTTCACAGCAGCCTGTTGTTCGTTCTGGCGCGTTATTCCCAATCAGTGTGGTTGCATCTTTCTTTAAATTGTTTCTTTAAATGTTTCTGCAGACTTCTGAGCTCATTGTACTGCTGCCATTGTGTGTGACATCATCAATGAAGATTAATGAGCCTGTCCCAGAAGAAGCCATGCAAGCCCAAGCCATGACATTACCTCCACTCTGTTTCACAGATGAGCTAGTATGTTTGGGATCATCCATTCTTTCTCCAAACTTTAGCCTTTCCATCATCTTAATAAAGGTTCATCTTTGTCTCTTTGACAGTCACACTGTATTAACTCAACTATTTTTTTTTCTTCATTTTGCACATTTAAGTCTATTTTCCAGCCAACAGAAATGCAATGATCTTCAACAAGTCTCGGAAGAATGCTGTAATAAATGGAATGTTAAATGCTCATATATATTACTAGCACTAACTTTTCAATGAGCATTTCACCATTGTGCTCTTTCACTATCAAAGAATCCCATTCTTTTTTTGAAAAGCAGCTTTTTAAACAAAATTTTAAAACAATATTTTACATCTTAAGCACGTTAAAAACATCAACTTAAAAGCTGACAATAGCATTGTATTCCTATTCATACTTAAAGGCACACAAGCATTCACAAGCTTTGCATACCGGTATTTGTGTCTTCGCGTTTAGCTTCAGAAGGACAGTAGGAAAAAAACTGAATGATTTTGAGGAAATAACTGAGTAGACATACATGGCGTAAAATGTACTATGGGTATGTAGGACCTGACTGTGATAAACCTCTGGTACATGAAATACACATTCATGTGAAAATAGAAAATTTTCACAGGGATCGATGCAATTCTGAGAAAAACTCAGTACACACTTACTACTTGTAGCACAACAACCTACTCTCCAGCCACAGTTCCAGAGATCACCAGTTTCGAAAGGCTTGACAAAAAAGAGGGTAACAGCCACGTGCCGCTAATGAACTTGATTGATTCATCATCAGCATGTGTAACCAATTCCGTCAAAGCCGAAGTTCTTGAAATTTGTTGATCTGGAACATTCAGGTTTGTGCTAACATAATATCA
This sequence comes from Bujurquina vittata, assembly GCA_015106715.1. NCBI lineage: Eukaryota > Metazoa > Chordata > Actinopteri > Cichliformes > Cichlidae > Bujurquina > Bujurquina vittata. The sequence goes on along the minus strand of VUQK01013783.1, from coordinate 6,176 downwards.
CTCAAAGGTCAAACCATGTAATGCCCTGAGATTTTTGTTTTTAAAAAAAGAAAAACAAGAGCTAGACTCTACAGACCTCAATTAACATGTTAAATGTTGAAGTTCACGACATTGCTTGGAACCGTTGCCATGGGAAAAGCTTCTTCTCTATAAAAACAACATGGCAGTACAGTTTAGGTTTGCAAAGGTGCATCTGAACAAAACACAAGAATTCTGAAACAATGGCCTTTGGACAGACAAGACCAGAGAGGAGATATAGTATCTGCCCATAATGCACAGCACCATGTTTGGTGAAAACCAAACACAGCATATCAGGACAAATGCCTCGTGTTTTGCAGCCACAGGACCTGGGCACCTGGACCTGCAGCCATTCAGTCGCCATGAATTCCTCTATATATCGAAGTATTCTAGAGTCAAATATGAGGCCATCTGTCGGACAACTAAAGCTTGGCCAAAAATGGGCTATGCGACAGTACAGTGATCCCAAGCACAGCAGCAAATCTACCACAAAATGACTGAAATAGAAAATCAAGGTGCTGCCATGGCCAAGTCAAAGTCCAGACCTCAACCAGGATGAAAGGCTGAGGCATGAATGAATGCCTGTAACCTCAATGTACCGAAGCAATGTTGCAAAGAAGAGTGAGCTGTGATTCCCCCACAACGATGTGAGCGTCTGATAAGGTCATACAGGAAATGATTACTTCAAGTTACTACTTATAATAGATGGTTCTACAACCTACTGAATCTTAGGGTGTACTTAGTTTTTCAAAGGGCTGCATTGAGTAAGTATCTTTACTTGATGCTAAAATCAAGTCTATAGTTATTGTTTATTTCTTTTCTATCAAGTGAACCTACAACTGATGGCAGACAGCATTTAAAACCAGGTTCTGAGGGACAACTGTCTATTATTTATGTGTTCACAAATGTTGTGTAATTCATAGCCTCATGGACCCTTAGTAAATCAAATTAAGCACCGTGTACTTGCAGCCTTTATCGGTTATATTGTTGTTGATCTTTTATCTGAAGACAAAATACCAAAGAATCTCATCTTATCACTAACATAAGCTCTGTTCTGGTTTTATTATTGTTGGAATCTAACAAACTACTTTAATGGTGAAATTAGTATAAGTTTTTAAAGGCTTCGCAGTACACTAGTGCAGATTACTGCAGGCAGCTCAGTGCCTTCAGATTTGCCAATTGTGTCTTTCTAACAATGTTATCTATTGAATTTCTTTTCTTTAAAGGTCTCTCCCCCTCGCAAAGCGAATGCATGTTGAGGACCTGAGTTTGGTTCTGTGTGGGAGAATCAATCTGAGCTTCAAATTAGGTGTTGTGTTATTTTAATTGTTCTGTTTTTGCATTCTAAACAGAAAAAAAAGAAAAGAAAGAATGAAAAAGAAAGAAAGTTGTAATGAAATGATGAAGAGAAAACCTGAAAAAAAGAGAGCAGGATGACAAGAACCCAAGGTATTAGTGGAGGTCAGGGTTTAGGTCATTGTATGAGCTCATAGTGGTGTGTAAATTAGTGTCTGGGTTTAACTAACTACAGGTGACTGACTAGCATATTTCTATGTAAATAATTTAACGTTATCAATAAATTATTCATTAAAAAACCTGCATGCAGCCACTCCCGTTTAGTGCCAGGATAGCAAATAGGCACTCCACACAGGCATACGTACTACTCTTACACAATTAGAGATGAAAGTGCAAATTTAACTAGAGGGAAACGACTGGAGCGAGTTCAGCGGTATTACTCCTTAAAAGACCTGAACAGAGGACATTTTTATAGCACTTCATAATACAGCCTGCAATAATCAGTGTAATTTCCTATTTTAACATTTACAATAAAAAAAAAATTCTGAATTTAGGGTAATTTTCATTATCTAAAATATTGAGCGGTAGACACATTCGAAGAAAAGAGTACTATTATTAGGTAATGAGCGCCGACAGTGTTACCTCTTCTTGTAATTTTACATTATTTTGAGGAGCAGTCTGTAATACACTTTGGTTGTGTTTACAGGTGCAGATAGCTTCCAACAGGCTCCTGCGACCGCTGGCATTCAGAAGGGACAACCCTGAAGGCATTTACTTCAGACCTGAAAAGATCTGTGGAGTAATGCCCTGGCCTCAAGGCTAAGATAAACGAAGAGAGAAACAAGAAAAAAAAAGTTTAACAAGCAGTTTACTGTTCTTTCCTGTCTAAAATACTCCATAGAGAGAGCGATCACACATTACCCTATGCCGTGTAACTGGGTTTTATTACTTTAATATATGATGATTCTTATCTATATAATAAACCCCTTTACTTTTTGGTGATGTTTATATCAATAACAACTTAATTAATGTTAAGGTACTACTATAAACATAAACAATTACCATTCTGTCAGGACCACCTTAGTGAAATTAGGATTATATTGCTCTATTCTGGGACCTTGTTGCAGAAAGACCACCTCACAGCACAGAAAATGCATCGACATTAGGTCAGAAATGGCACGGGTAGAATGAAATGGAGGGACTGTGGTAGACTTGCAAGTCAGCCTGCAGAATCAGCAGTAGCTGTATTTTGGCAAAAGCAGCTAAAATAGGTTGTACCATAAACCGTGGTTGCCAATGGGATCCGCAAGACAGGTATCAGCTGAGCCATCAGATGCGTGGGCTGGTAGTTTGAGCTTGCTGAGTTTGACTATGTGACCTGCCAGAACTAAAGCTTTACTCAATATTTTACATATTTTGTTAAAATATTAAGAATAATTTAGCCCAACATTGGCCCAAATTTGGATTATGCAATATAATATCTAATATGTTTCACAGCTTTTCATGCTGAGTACGTCGCTAAATATATAGCAATGCTACCTCTATTCTCAAATGAAGTTTATATTATTCAACTATAAAGCATTTTCTATTGTGTATAATTTTATGCCCTCCCAGTGCTGTCGGGTTATGTCAGTAAAACTCGCTGGGCATTTTACACCACCAGTCAGACTTGCCTACGACTGACTATTCACAAGAAGAAATACCCTAAATCTGTTCCTCTTTGAGTTTCTACTCCCTGATCACTGATTGGGTGTGATCCAGCACGCCGATGCAAAATCAAACACGCATGACAGAAGAGAGAAGAGAGTCGAGAACTGCTCTTTTAATCACAACAACCTCAGCACAACATCTGACGCACTTCAAAAGTGCAGAAAAGAATGATGAACTGCTGCAAACTACTTAAAATTCTGCTCCCATTTCACATAAAACATGATATTAACAGAATCCAATTCTGTTGTTTCACCTTTATTTGAGTGCGCAAGCAAAGCAAAGCCCCCGTATTTCGGCTTGCGAGTCGTTCTCTTTCTCATTTTCTCCAACATGTTGCCTCAGATAAGTAATGTAATCTTGGAAAAGGTTACGTCTCTAAAACAGGGCACTCATATTAAAAGCTAATGGATACATAAAATCAAGAGCTCATAGGTGATGATTAATCAACTGCTGAAATGCACTGCGTTTAAATCAGTTTAGACTGAATTAATCCCCATCCAGCCACTGTTCTTCTGCTCTGGGCAATTTAGTGAGAAAATGCAATTATGGCCCATGAGTTACACCTCAGTGGTTCATCTCACCTCTGCAGTTCTCCAGTGAGCCAAACCATGCCTGTATGACTCAGTATTGGCCTGGCAAAGCCCTCAGCTCCGTAGCAGCACTATTAAAAACAATACATATAATTATTAAATCTTATGATGGAACCTTTGAAGCAACACATGCACGGTGAAGTGTGGCAAGTGTCTCTATACTCAATTTGACAGATTAACACCAATTTATTACGAGATGTATTTTGACTTAGCCTTTCATGTCCATATCTTGTCACTCAGGTCATGACAGTCTTGAGTGCCGAAGGAGAAAATTGAAACCGTGCTTAAAAACAAAAATTAAAAAAAACATGATCAAAAAAGGAACACATGCTGGGTCTTATTTTGTAGTGCTCTGGGCACTGTTCCTGCCTATTTTGTAAAGCTTACAGTTTTATGGGTAAGGGTTTTCTTAGAGTTCTTCATTCCTAATTTGATTTGGAAAAAAAACATCCAACTTAAAGCTGCACATTTCATTCTTAATTTCACATTATCCCGTCACCCCTGTTCACCGCATGAGCGTCTCTCAGTGTGGCTCACGTTCTGCCCCAGAAAACGAAACTGGTAACAAGTTTAAGTTTAAAGCTCTCTGCAGCAACATTTGCAGCAACTGTATTTTTTAAAGGCATCGTCGAGTGAGACTTAAGATGGGTGACTAAACGTATATGGTCAGAGATTTGAGCTCTGATACCCTTAAAGTGTCTTTATCACAAGAAAGTCGATACGGAGACACAGAACCCCAAACTGTCTTCAAATCTATGTCTGTGCATGTGCGTGTGTGTGTGTGTGCATCCGCGTGTGTGAGATAAAGCGCTTTGAGTTGATCAGTAAAACTAGACAAAGCATTATATAAATAGAAATAGGAATAAACGGTCGATTTCATAAGCAGATAAAAATAATAAATTGTTTGAAAAAAAGGGTTTCATCTTTAAATCTGACCAAAAAAAAAAAAGCGTAACCTACTAGATGACTGTAAAAAAAATATAAATGTGCCATTTTGCCATTAGCTCTTAATGCAGGTTGCAAGGTCTACCACTCTCACTTTAGCTCACTTTTCTACAGAACTAGAATTTGATTTCTTTTTCACATCTCAGCTCCAACAATGTCTGGAAATGAAAGTAGTTACCTTCACTTGAAACTGAAGATGATTTTAATGTTTTCCGGGAGAAGGGCATGACATGATTTGTTAAACAATGAATGGCAAACCAGACAGCCCGTCTGGCATTCGCACACTCCACAAAATTCAAAAAATTTATATGAATGTCTGCACTTCAGTGAATCACCTCTCAGCTCCCTCCACATATTTCTTTGCACATCTATCACTCCTTTCATCACTCTAAAAACTACACAATGCGTCACGCATGCACTCATCTCCTCAAGAATTTCAATGCTGAATAGTGCAGCGTTGGACTCCTTTAGTGCGATTACGAGTGTACATTTCTGAGTGTTTAAATCGCACTAACTATATATTGGCTGCTACATGTTTGTAAATGTAACTGGGAAAATGTGCGCTTGAGTGTGTACTCATTCTGTCATTCTGGTTCCCATTCTCTCAGATGCCCACTGAGAGAAGCAAATCCACTCAGAGAAACAAATAGTCCCCCTGTTGTGAGTGTGAAGTAGCCATAAAGAGAAAGGGCAGAGTAAAAAACAAAAGAGTGAGAGAGTCGTCAGGTACAATGTGCACTCGTATTCTCTCTCTTTTATTATCTATCCTTGCCTTTAAAGTCTACACCTGAACTGTCTCTCCATCTTACCTTTACCTCCTGCCCTCATTTACATGCCCTTTTTGGGGGGAAAAAAATCTCCACGTCTGACAGTGGAAATGAATTTCAGTATTGCTGAATATACTTATAACAGAGAATTTCACAGTGATTTGCTGAGGAAGGATCTTCTCTGGGAATCCATTTATCCTTAAGAAAACCCTATAACTCAGCTGTAGCTTGCTTTGGAACACACAGATAATAGCATCCAATGTTGAGTTAAGGGGCTTCTGCTTTGGCTTACAGTTAAGTCCTGCTGCCGTTATTACTGTGGTCAGTCCTTTTATATGTGGATCCATATTCAAATATTGGGGATTTATGAGTATTGATGTTTTTAACCTCTTTCTGCTGACATGTTAGAATTCAAATTAGCATTCCTGGGTAATGGCAAAGCAGTGATGCAGTGGAATATTTTATGGATAATGTTTGAATGTCAAACTGACAAAACCACCAGCACAGCACAAGAGATGAACAAGTACAGTGGTGTGGAAAAAGTGTTTGCCCCCTTCCTCATTTCCTGTTTTTTTGCATGTTTGTCACACTTAAGTGTTTCGGAACATCAAACCAATTTAAACAATAGTCAAGGACAACACAAGTAAACACAAAATGCAAGTTGTAAATGAAGGTGTGTAGTAGTAAAGGTGAAAAAAAATCCAAACCATCATGGCCCTGTGTGAAAAAGTGATTGCCCCCCTTGTTAAAACATACTATAACTGTGGTTGTAAATGCAAGAAGTAATAAATATAGAAAATCTATTTCTCAACCAATAAAAAAAAAAGTGTTGAGCAACCAGGTAGGATGG
>VUQK01013782.1:39600-77191 GCA_015106715.1 Bujurquina vittata | reverse complement strand
AAAATGTCGCATGAAGTAAAACTATAGGCAAGACAGCTCCTACATCTAGCTCTGAGCGGTTACACTAGTCTTTGAATCCACTTAAAACTAAGCTAGGTCCTTAGGGCCGTTTTTCCAGGCCTTTAAACTTTACCTGGCACTGTACCAAGTGCACGGATTCGCAGGCGTGAGCCACCACAACTAGATTGGACTCGACCTCGGTATCAGCTGCGCTCGCCCCCCTGACTGGTGTACCGAGCAAGAGAGGAAGCAGGACCGACTCTAGGAATAACGGTGGTTAGATGCCAGGCGAGTCACTCCACCTTTCAGCCTTAAGTAGTGTTACATTGAAATCAGTTGGGGTAATACTCCGCTGACATTGTAACCAGGACCCTATGAAACAGAGTAGGCTGTGATACATGTCAAAATGTGTCAAAATTCGGGAATCTATCAGTACATGTTTACTTATTAATTCCCAGTTTAATTTAATTTACGTTTTAGTTTTCAGGGGTTCTGTGTTAAATTACTGTCATTAAACTTTTCATTATATTCAGACAGCAATGAATACTTAGTTTAAGAATTTTTCCTACTCTTAGCTCTGCATGATGTCAGTGAGAGCGGATATCCCAATATGGTCATTTCAAGCACACAGGTCTTCCCACACATAAGCCCCACCTGACTGCTGCTCAGATTTTCTGGTAATGAGGGCAGCCAGTGTGAAGAAAGTTGAATTAAGGCACTTTGTTACTAGCAGCCTGCTGTAAAAACACATCATCTTTTGCCATTTCTTAAATCTATAAAAAATACAAAAGATAACAGTTTGGTACGTGTAAAATACACAGGTACTGGACTGGAAATCAGTGGCAGTAGGTCTGATGGAGTGATTAATCCAAATGTGACATTTTTATTTCAAATCATATTGTAAAGAGGAGGTCAGAAGAGAGAAGCAACAGTGAGTGTCTAGAGCCATCTGTAAAACAGTGGAAGCTCTGTCATGCGTTGGGGCTGCATTTCAGCCTGTGGTGTTGGAGATCTTGCTTCAAAATTGATGTAATTACAAACGCATAACGGTGCCATCAGATTTTGATACGCCATGAATAACCATATAGAAAGTGTTTGATTGGCAACAGCTTCAGATCAGCATGACTGATCCCAAACATACCGCCAGTGCAGTAAAAGCATACCTGGATAGAAAAACAAGCAAACAATGGAACACGCTATTAGTCATGGATTGGCCTCCCCAGAACCCAAACCTTAAGATTATTGAAGCAGTGTAGGATCATCTTGACAGAGAACAGAACAAAAGACAGCAACATCCAAAGAAGAGCCTTGAATGTCCTTCAAGAAGAATGGAGAGTTCAGGCTGTGTTAAAGAATAAAGGTGGTCAAACCAAATACTGACGTTCAAGCTCGTTAGAATTGTAAAAACTATGATTTTGTCTTGTATGCTGTGTTTCACTCTGTGTTTGCACAGTTCAATAAATTGCTGCACCTGTTTCCATAACAAAATATAAAGGAATGAGGAGTCACAAGAGTTTTGTGTTATATATCTGACTGGACCTCTTTAAATTTTAATTGAATACCCCTGGTGCAGTGGTAACATTACTGACTTTGGAACAATAGGTCAAATCCCTGCCAGGGTGTGCATTTAGGGACCCCAGGCTAGATCCCCCATGCTACCCAAGCCTACCTCAGAATATGAGTGAGAGATACATGATTGAAACCATACCAGCTCGGACATCGCCCGGATTAAGAAAGTCCGTGTCAGGTGTTGAGGAACCAGGACATACTGAGTTGGCTGCTGGACTAAGGATATGGTATAATAGACACAAGATGAGAACCAGGAACTGTTGGAATGCTACTGTGCATTTAATCCAGGGAAAGGAAACCTGGAACCTTTTGAATCCAGCTAGACAGTCCCAAGAACCAGTTACTTGCATTAGTTCTTGATGCTGAGAATGACTACATGCAGTTAGGCTGTATAAAGCAGGTTCAGCACAGTCCTCATAGCTGAATGTCAAGATTACAGATCATCACTGTTATTCACAATCTGAAAAAAATGCACTTTTTCAAGTTTTCTTCTGTGACTTATCAGAAAGCAGCTAAAAGATCCAAGTTACCAAATGCTTGCTCCCATTACTGTCCATCACAGACAAACTGGGAGAGCTTTGCTTTTGCCACTGTGGAATATCCCGTGATGGTGATGTTCAAAGTGAGTCGTAGAAAAAAAATGCTTTCAATTGTGACACCTGGTGAGTTTAACAGAATTTCAGTGTGTGTCATTAAAATTTCATTTTGGTAAAAGATTACATTTATTTTAAACCATGAATCATCCAGAGCTACTCTCGTAGAGCACAAGAATAAAATCACGAAGCTGGAAATTAGAATTATTCCCATTTATTTTTGTATTGTTTTCTTGTGATGCTTTATTTGTCTTTAATATGTTTTTAAATTTATCCAGCTGAACCACTTCTATACAAATGTTTCCACAGTGGAGGGAGATCAGCTGTTTTGCTTTGGTACCGTCCCAGTCCGTGCTTTTCAAATCCCAAACTGCACGCCAAGATGAAGCAGCTTGAGGTTTCCTCTCGCTGGTCTGCTACATCAGAACAGTCATAATGTTCTGTGCTTCTGTTCAGTGTTCATGCTGTCCAATATGCAGGAGTACATCAGTAAAATTTTAAGAAGAAGAAGAAGAAAAAAAAGCTTCAGCAGTTACATTAACCATCTCCATTGCTGCAGAACCCTCAGTGCTGTGTACATACGTGCTCTCACTGCCACTAGGAGGCAGTGAGATCCCACATAATCCCTAAAACACATTTTCACAAGCTTGTGTTGTTTTCAAACTGTGCCATAAAGTGTTGCCCATCTGAGAACTGGCTTTCATAAATTCAAGTGGGAATGGGCTGAGATTAAATTATGTGGCTCCTCGCTGGTCATGCTCAATCTAAATAGAGGAAGGAAAGTTTTAGTAACTTTTTAAGAAAAATCAGCAGACACAGGCTCAGTGTCAAACCGAACACCCACATGCTCGGTTTTGTTTCAGCCCCAAGCATCACCTCCTGAGCTGTTGGGAGCTATATTTATTCATCGTGTTCCCTTGTGCAGGGCAGGCGCTTGCTGACATGACGATGACAGTTTGTCATCTCGTTCAAGTGAAGTCGCCAAGATTGCCCCGGGCTGCTTATCAGACACATAATCGGAATTGGTTTGGAGGCATTAACAGCTTTAGAAGAGCAGGGGAAAGGGTTAAAATGCAGGTTTGACTGACATCATTGACTCTGCTGATCAGATTACCATTTCCTTAGGCCATTTACTGGATATGAAAGAAGAGACTGGTAATTACATTGAATATATTTGGCTGGCTTTCATCACTGGAGGAAGAACACGTTAGTCAGATTGAAACATTGCTGCACAACAAAATCCTCTGTGGCACATTGGTGAGGATGGCTGTTATTGTCAGATGATCACAGATCAAATCAGGGTTCTATTTTAAATGATGCAGAAATCTGAAATATTCCTGAACTCTGTTAAAAAAAATACTTCTGATCTTCTTTCTTTATACAGAAACACTCACATCTTGTAAACTTTCTTTCCTTTCCTGTCCCTGCTTCTCTTTGTCTGAGCCACAGCATCTTAGAAAAACACATCATCGCCCTCAACATGATGATGTAATCTGTCAGGTGCCTGCAGCCTTCGGGGCCCGACTATAGATGGCAGTGTGGTACCTTACAAGTCCCTCGTGAACCCCGTCAACCCAGTTCCACAAACAGTGGCACACTCACTCCGAGTTCATGAAGTCACTGGATCACTGCTATTATTGATTCATGTGTGCTTCTCTTGTAGTTTTTTTTTTTTTCAGCTTTCCTCTCTGCTGCTAAGATTTGAACACAGGAAAAAAAACAAAAAAAACAAAAACAAAGTGAATATTGAATCGGGTCATATTGAATTAGGTTCGATGTCAACCTCCCTCCCATCTCGAGAGGGCACACTTAAAGATCAGTCAATATAGCTGTCAATCAGGCGATCAATCAGTCGGTGAGGATTCATTTTTAAAGTGCTTTTCCTTGTTGCCTACAAGCGAATGATGTTCGGTGGCTTTGAAGATTTTGAAGCGCTGCACAAAATACACAGATGGCTTTGCTTAAAGAGTGACATAGGACTAAGTCATCACTTAAGAACCAGTCCCTCGGAGGGGGTGGGTGGGTGGCGGGGTGTTAGAAGTGACCTGGAGCATGTGCAATCCACTCTGACACTGCAGGTTGAGAGGCTTGTCTGGTTGTCCCTTCTCACCAAAACATAGCACTTGTTTCTGCGCTGCGCTCTCTTCAGCCAGGCTGTTGTTTTGACTGCTGTAATGCACTGAGGCTGGGAGTGAGAGCGAGAGAACAAAAATAAGAGAGGGTTAAAGAGGGAGCATGAAAACCAGGAGAGAGAGGGAGCGAGCGTACTACTCGTCTTTCATTGGCGGGGAGAGCACGGCGTCTTTTTACGTAGCGCCGTCCCAGCCAATCGGCTACTTCTGCAATATTTTGGGTTTATGAATGAAATGAATAGTGAGAAAGCAGGACAGGAGTAGTTTGATTCATCACCCGTAGCTCAGGGTGTGCGGCGTAGACCAAAGACATAGGTGCACTTGTTTGCTGCGCAGGCTGCCTCAGAGGGCCTCTGGACGTAAACAGAGGGATCAATGGGCGACAGCGACACAGTGGCACATGCAAAAGGCACTTGCAGGTACACCTTTATACGTCTTTGTTACAGTATCCACAAAGAGGTAGGCACAGTCTAGACCGTGCATATTCATGGCAATACCTGTGGCCTGATCAGTATGGGCGGAGAACTGGTTAATTACCTTCTTTCTGTTTTCTCTACACATAGTGGTCATCACAGTGTCACCATTTCATTCTGTAAAAAGTCACTAAAAGGGGAAAATGCAAAACTCTTATAAGCTTTTAAGCTTATAAGCTCAGCTGCTGCTGGAACAAAAAGTTCACAAAGGTCATCCAGGGGTCAGGAGATATTGACTCATTGCTGCAGTTGTGGAGCAGTTTATGCTCCATATAGAGGAGTTTAAATAAAAACCGATTGTGAAAATGGCTAATAACCCCTGATCTGGATTCCCTTGGCTCTCAGTTCCTTCAAAGGTCGGCACTGTCAAGATATTTGGTTATTGATCAGCTGGACTCAAATGTCACTCTCACCAAAATTTTGCTTCACGATTTCCTTCATCTCCATGTGTTACTCCGCTGATGGAGCAGCGATCCCATTGACATGTATTGATTTTTGACTCCTAAATTTCACACGTTGTTGGATAGGCTTGACTGTAGGTCAGGGGTGGGCAAACTTTTTGGCCCTGTGGCCACATTGACTTTTTGAAATTTGACAGACTTTGATATGTATGTATCTGGCCAATACCAGATGCATACACATCAAACATAAACATAAAACAGCCATTACAGTATTAATAATTTCATTTACTTTTAGTGGGAACAGTGTTGTTTTTGCCAATGCATCAAAGTCTGGTGTGAAGTTTGTTAATTCTCAGAATTCTCGACATCAGTTATAGTTATTTGATTTGGGCAATTCTGTACCAATCTTTGGCGGGCCGGCTTAAAAAGACCAATGGGCTGGGTGTGGCCCACAGGCCATAGTTTACCCGCCCTTGCTGTAGGCTACATGGAGGTAGTTAAAATCTCAGTCTGTAGTTTGAAGCAGCAGAGCCTAGATTCTGCAAAACTCTTCCAAATGATGCGATCTGGAAAGCACACATTCTTTCAGAACCTGTTGAAAAACTGATGAAGCCACAAGTTGTTTAAATAATCCACATATGGAAAGCACACACATTCAGTGAACCAAAACAGGATTGTTTAATTATATCTTCTTCATTGTCTTATCAAACCATATCATCCTCTTATTCTGACCCTCCAGAGATCCTTTACACCATATGAAGCCAATGATTCGTTCATTTCCTTGAGTAATAGGGCTAGCTGGTCTATGGATCATTTTGATATCGGTGTACTTTTTTTTAACTCTTCTGCATTTTCAGCTCTTCCCTGTCACAAAATACTCCTGCCACATGGAGGGAGACACTATGTGACTCAACCAATACTTGATAGCTCAAGTTTGGATGTGTACTTTTAATTTTACAATTGCATCTGTGAGTTCACTAAGTTTATTTGAAATAAACAAACTCAGTGAGAGATAATTTGCTCTCTTAAAACTGCAGCGTGACTTGAAACTATTAATTTTAATCTGAACTAACCATTTAAAGCGCGGCAGCGACACAGTTACACAAACTAATCAGTTGAGTCAGCCACAGAACTGCATCGCTTGTTTCCCTGCAAATGTTTCTCTCAGTTTATGTGCATTTGACAAGAGTGCTGCATATTACTGTTTCATTTAGAAATATGATAGCAAACACCCACAACAATAGGTAACTCAAAGAACTTTGATATGATCAAAGGTAACAACAACATAAGCTGCACCATGTTTGTTGAACTGTTGCTATCAATGTAAAATAAATTCCTTAGTTCACCAGATGACAGGAGTGCACGAAGAGTCATGCTTTTCTGCCAAAAGCAGAACATTTGAAAGATGAGTGAGCAAAACTAACCTCTTAAGAGGCAGTATAGGCCTCAGTCACACAGACCAAGAGACTATGTATTCCCCGATTAGCTAATGAGTGGTTCCATGCATGCTGGGGGCAACTGCTGCAATCCGCTAGTGACCAAAGCAATCGCAAGGATCTAGCTGCAGCAAGCAACCTCCAGCAACCACTTGCCAACCAGTTGGAGAATACACTATTTTTTTATCTCAAGTGACCAGTGCTTACTGATCAGTCTCTAGACCTGCATCACTGAGGATTTAACAGTTCATTTTACAGGGACTGCCAGCAACTTCCAGTAACCACTCATAACAGTCCAGGTGGAGTGTTTCTCTAGCAACAGGTGGTTGTCAGGCAGTTCCCTATTGGGCTCTCGGCCTGTGCGACTGGGGCCTTAGCAGAGGTTTGCTTAGCAGTTAGCATGAGCCAAGGCAAGTTGCCTGTTAGTAACTTTCCATATACATGGGGCGATAACTCGCCGCTATGATTAACATCGCCTTCATTTTGATGTGAAATGACAGGCTGCCCTAGCAACCACCTCACCCTCTCTGTTCATGATATGATTTGATTGGCTAATGGCAACATTATTGGTCAGCTCCTGAAAAGCTTGACTCTCCACAGCGCATGCGAAGCAAATCTGCAAATTGTCAGTTCAGTTGGGCAACACATGGAGTAAATGAGAAGTGGGAGCGCTGAAGCCTGAAATACTTAAGTGTGAATCCTCCCTAAGAGGGCGGGTCTGTGCTTCTGTGCACAGCTGCCTGAGACACACTTTGCAATCTATGGAGAAAAGAAAGAGGCACGGAGATGGTCATTCGTCATATTTTGTTGGTCTTGTGGCATACTGGGGTTATGTAATTATATTCAAAAACAAAGGCGTTTTTTTTTAGAGCTGAAAAGATAAACAAACAGGAGCTGCCACTGGTTAATTTCCACTTCTGCTGATGGTTGGTTGAAGAATGCAGGGCAGATCAATTTATTGCTCCTGTGTGAGGAAATCCATACTGTGGGTCGGTATAATGGACCAGGAAAGTCATTTTCCTCAGCTTCTCAGTCTTCGGGGGCTTGTCGCTACAAAGATTTGATCTCTTCCCAGGGGTCTTTGGATTTAGATACGCTCTCTGTCAAGTGTTAATACAGGCCTGGTAGGATTGCCAAATTTATATGTGGGCTTTGTACTGTAGGGCTCAATCTCAGCAGTGAATATATAAGGCAAGGCTCCAGATGATGTAGGAGTTGGCTGGATCACACACAGCTGGGTCCTGGCTTTGGTAAATGTGGAGCGGTCGGAATGTAATGTCTGGCTCGCTCGTGTTCTTTGGTCTGAGGTTTGTATTTTTCCTCTCCTGCGCCGGGCCGTGTGGTGTGGGTGTATAATGCTTCAGCTGTTGCGATGACAGCCTCATGACCTGTTGTGAACCCCGTCCACCTCTCCAGCCCTCTCTCCACTGGGTATTTACTTTCTTTAGTTCCACTTGGATACATCAAATATTTGCATAGACAAAACCAGACATGAACCTGAGCCCGTAGGCTCCTACCCTTGAGCCAATAGAGACAAAGACCGTCAGTTGTCATTTGCATGCAATTTGCATTGGATCCCCCCGTGACTGTTTGCAATGTCAGGAGGCCAAATTAACCAGTGTTCCGTTTTAGCTTGATTTACATCTCATTTGCATTAGAGTTGTTTAACTAGGGTTATTTAGCTGAGTGACCCTTGTGAAAACTCCTTACCTTGCACTCAGAGGAGGCAGATAGTGCGACCACCTAATTTCATTAGGGGAAACAGCCGTTTGACTCAGAGTGCCTTTGGATGTAATCATTAAAAGGGACGTGGGCTTGCAAGCTGTTTGTAATCAGGCTGTTCCTACGTGCATATGGACATTGTGTCATATTTACTGTAAGGATGAAAGATTAGGCATGGAGGGGATAGTGGGCAGCATCAATCTCACTCAGCATCTTAGAGCAGGCACATTAATCATCCCATCTACGGGAAAATCATCCTCATCAAACTCCGGGGCCACAGTGTGCACACATGGTGATGATCACTGAATGGACAGAAGGAGAGTTAGTGGCTGACTGAGCAGAGGCACCCCAGCCAATGCCTCTTCATTGATCCTAGGAAGTTGGACTGGGTGTTAGACGGTGTTTTGTCTTGCTAATGCCTTCATATGGTGCCGTCTGGCAGCGCTGAAGCCTCAGCACGCTGAGTGGGCCAAATTGTTTAAGTTCTTCCTCCTCCCACGTTGATCGGGGCCTCCTTTTCCAGGGGAGGCTCCCGTTTTCCTTCCTTTTCCCTCTCTCCGCTCTCCCCTTCAGTCTGCTTTTATTTATAGAGGGCGAGAAAGCTTTATGGCCAGATGGATCCCCTCAGATATTACGTGGCGGATTTCAATAAGGAGAATCAATTCTGGCTTTGTTTGCAGAATCAACCCCACACCACACTCTAATACACTGACATCAACTGGGGCAATATATCATCCACAGAAATTTCATCATGTTGTTTGTTTGCTTCGGAAAGAAAAAGGCAAGAAATGAAAGTTAGAGATCAGATCCATATTCCACAAGGAATTGTGTCACCCGCCCCTCAGTAGTGTTGCTATAAGTATTAGTGCCTCTTTTTTTTCATTAAAAGAATGCTACATCCAGGAAAATGTGATCAAATCTTTTTTTCCCCCTCTCTCTCTCTCTGTCATACATATTGTATATAGTGTTTGGGCGTGGGTCCAACAGCATTCTCTCTCCCGCTGAGTGGTTTTATTAGGAAAATGTGACTCCTGTTTGCTGTATGTGTGCTAATCCCATCTATACAAGGGAATGAAAATGCCCATGTTGGCTAAATCTGCAATTATTCCGTTTGTAAGCGGACTAGCCTGCACTCACACTCTCATTACTTGTGTTTAAGTGTTTAGTGTAGTGTGAGGTGCTTAGACGCCAAACCGTGCACACACATACACACGCACACATGCACACATACACACGCTGCGAGGCTGGTGGTAGGTCTAATGAGGGAGAAGGCCTTGAATGGTTCCTATGCTGTGATGCATTAAAGCTTAATAACCTGTCCTTTCAGCTCTCTCTTAAGAACATGCTCTGGAGCTGATAATTGGAAAGATATTTGCCTCTTTCTCCTGCTCTCTCTTGTCTCTCTTTTGTCTAATGGCTGCTTTCAGTTCAGTTGGGTCCATTATTTGCCCTTGAAAGACTATTTCTCCTTTTTTTTCCCCACCAAGTTCCTGTTTTGGCTCTTTATCTAGAGCTTAGTTGGTGAATCTAGGTGAAAGTGGCCAGTTTTGCTGTAGTTATCACTCAGACATGTGCCACATTTAGCCTCATGTGAATAGGCAACATTTAGGAGGAGACAAAAGGTTAGCTGTGTCTTTTAAAATCTTTGGTTTAAGCACGTTAAATTAGAAGTAAGCAGATGCTGAATGTAAAAATGCACCTGTATTAACATGCATCCCAGCAGAACAAAAAAAAGAAAAAGAAAAAAAGAAATGTTTTCCTTTCCAGTGGAGGTGCTGCGAATTTACCTCAACCCAATTCAAGGTCTGATGAACCGAAAGAAAGAGATCACCAAAACGACAACTCTGCATGAAAGGCATGGAAATAGAAGTTTGATAAAACATCCAACTCAAGGTCTGCCTGCAATCTGTTTCCAGGGATCTCAACCTTAAACCTTACCCTTGTTTAGTAGCTGCTGAGCTTGAGCATCAGCAGCTCCATCACCATGACAACTGAGCAAACGCCATCGCTGGTGAAGATCATGAATGCAGTAAGTGGAAGGAGAGGACCTTTGTCTTGTTTGATTAAAGTACTATTTCCAAGGTCCCGAAGGGGCTGTGAATTTATTCCTGCCCTTTAATGAGCTCACATGTCAACAGATCCATCTTTATGACTGGAAGTTCCTTCAGCTGGCCAGCAGGTTTGATGCACAGCTCAGTGCCAATATGCTATGGAAACATTTTATAGTGAAAATTGAAATGGTTATGTTAATTACTGTTAAACAACTTGTTTGTTAATAATGGGTTTGATGCTTATTGTTACATTGTTACTGTCTCTTGATGATGCAGTACACTAACTTACTATAAAGTGTTACGCAGGTGACCTGCTCAGGTAGGGAGGCTTTAGATAATGTTTGTACAAATTCTGCTCTAATAAGATAGGTTGTAGAGGGAAGGCCTGTTCCCACTGCGTGTGTCACAAAGAACAAGTCGAATTGTTGTTTTAACGCTCAAACTGCACACAGTGACGGTGTCATCAGAAATGCAACTTTGATCACTTCTGTGTGACAAAAAGAAACATTTATATGATGAGCTCAGCTATAAATATCTTTGCTGGTGGCTTCACTACTTCTATTTGCAAGTAGGTCTGTCAGGTTCAATTTATGCATCTACACACTGCAAACAGCAGTGGAAACAGCGACTCAGTCACACTAGAGTAGAAATAGGACAGTAACCTCCTTGTGACTAGGAAAAATCAGAGGTTGCCCGGTGATTGCATTTAAATATTTTGCTGTTGGAAAATGATTGCAAGTAGTGACTGCGACCACTTTCGATTGCACAGATCTACTGATGGGAGGCAACCTATCTCCAAACAGTCGTGGTCTCACTGCAGTCTCAGTCAGACATGCTAGGGGCGTAATTGCTCTCTAATTTATAAATGCTTAGGTCATTTTACAGTTAAACCACAGTCCTGCAGCAACAATGTCGCTATTTGTGGGGGAATTTTACATTCAGATCTATAAGGTTCTGGCTGTACTCTGAATGTGCGTAGTTAATGTGAATTTCTGTTTTTGACAACAGTGTTATCAAAAACATTGCATGTATTTGCCAGCTTGACATTATTAGGTTGCAGACTGATTCTTATTGCAGTTTTATCAGTCTTAAAACAAAAAAGTTGCTTTGAAGACAGTAACTGTCTGTGAGTGGTGACAGACCTGGTCCTTGTTTTTGAAGCAACCATTTCAAAGGCATGATTGCAAGTTCCTCGCACACAGTTGCAGTAATTTTGGATGTACTGCGGTCCCCAACGACATTTTTTCCCTAGTCTGAAAACCTTTCACTAAGCAAACTATACACATATGGGGTTAGAGGGGAAGCATTATCATGGGTCAAGTTATTTTTGAAAATCTTAATTTGTCAACAAAATCAAAATTTAAATCTGCTGTGTGTGGGTTACCCAGGGATATATCTTAGGGCCACTGCTTTTTATACTGTACCTTAATGACATGTGCAATTTCTAAGGCATTGAAAGTAACATTGTTTGCAGATAATTAGAACAAATTTGGAGTCATTAATATCACACCACATGTGACACAGGTTTCAGACCAGTTTATGGACCTGAAGGATTGTTGAAATTCAACGGTTTGTTTTTTCAAATCAGATGAAGCCTAGATGTTTGGATTCTTGCTTAATGAATTGTGTGCATTAATGGAAACAGTCTCATAGACTGCAGTATATTTAATTTTTTCTGTGATTTTACATGTCAGTGGCAAGAAACAAAAAAACAAACAAAAAAGATTTGTATTACCAGTCCAGGGCAGTAGAGGAAAGTTAAAAAAAAAAGTTATCTGTAGGACTGAGTACTGGATATTTCCCTTCACTCACTGAAAAGCACAATATCTCTCTTTTCTTTCTGAAATCTGTCTCTGAAGAGTCTTAGTTTAATAATATCTATTGGTGAAATGCTCCTTCAAATCATCATCAGCTAGCTTAATGGAGCAATTTGCCAGGACCACGCTATTCTTTCCTGTGTCATCCACTGAGGATCAGGAGCTAAATTTTACCACCAGAATCTCAAAGCCTGGCGTCCATCATGCTTCCCAGATCAGTCCTAGGATCTGGGAACAACCATAGGAATGTAACATAAAAATAAGCTTTGCATGCCACGCTGGCTGCTCAGTAACTTGCATATCATTTCTGTCTCATATGTATTCCATATCTTGTCCTGTTTGTGTTACCTTCCAGTGTTTATGCCTTCAGCAGTGTTCCAGGAACCGATCAGAGTTTAGGTTAACATTAATGCCAGTCGGCACACACAAACTCCACCACTAGCTGCCGGCCTCTTGGATGTACTTCTGTGTGTGTGCCCCTATATGCTGTGGATTAGAAGAAAGGGCAGCTTTATGTGTTGACGCCTTGAGCGGTGCCTGTGTGGCTCAAAGTAAGTGCCTAATGTGCGGTCACAGTCGGTGGAAGCATGTCCACACTGCTGTGCCTTCACGGGGCTGAGGACGGCAGCTCCGTGCTGCTACTTGTTTAATGCGCGCTGACCCAGAAACTGGCAGTGTGACCTCTTTAGAGTCTACTTATAGAAAATCTCGTGCTCTTTCCCTCCCCTCCATACCTCTTCCTCTCTTTCCCTCTGCTGGCCTTCTGTCCTCTCCGCCCTCCCCTGTAAACTGTCGCTCTGAATCACTCTACACGTTCAATGTCCTAGCCAAGTCTATCCTCGTTCTCACTTTTCTAGATGCTACATCCTCTCCAGTGCCTTTCACAACAGCACTGTCATTTCTTTTTTTGTAGCGATCAACTCAGAGTAAATTGTGAACTACATAATCTTTTGTTTGCCCTTTTTAGGCCAGCATCTCAGATGATGTGGTGACACAGTGACTTTTCTCTGGGTACCACACCAGTGAAAGTCTGGCATTAAAGCAGGAAAGAAATTAAAAGTATTTTAGTCTTTGCTCTTTGTTTAGACTTTTGATTGTGTTTGAGCCAAACTGCAGTCACCAAAGAAGAAGAGATTTACAGCATGTTTGACTTAGTTTGGTTATTTTGGATCATTAACAGCAACCATGAAAGCTTTGGATGCTTTTATGGTTGCTGTCGGTGGAACCAAGAACACTAATGCTCCTTTTCATGTCTTTCCCAGATAAATGTGCAGGAGCTATGACTGAGTAGGTGCTGAATAAATGCATCGCTGCTTGATGAGTGTAAGCCAAGGAACAGCTTTTGGGCTTGAAAAAGGAAGCCAGTGTAGAAGTAAAGTTTTGTTGCCTTTGAAATGGTTGCTTTGAAGACGGGGACCAGCTCTGCGAGCGCTCGCAGTCAGCTGCCATCTTCAAAGTGACTTTGAAGCCATAAAATAGCTAGAATATGGAGTCTGTCTATTATTAGTTTGCAATGGAATGGGGTCAAGTTGGCAATTAAAGGCAATTTGTTTGTTATAATATGGTGAACAGCTGATTAACTGGTGAAAATTTAAAATCAGTCGTCATCTAAAAAAGGTAGAAATTCACATTAGAAATTTACATTAGCTACTCGCATTCATAGTCCAGCTAGAGCCTCATAGATCTGAAACTGAAATTCCTCACAAATATTGACATAGTTGCTGCAGGATAGCAATTTAACTAATACGGTGCAGACTGACTCACACAAGCTAACTAGCAAGCTGGCTGGTTACACAATGCCACTAATGTTATCTGAAAACTTTAGATCTCTGTCATCCCATATCCAATATGCGCTTGTGTTCTTTTAAAAATCTAAAAGGCTTTGGTATTTACAGAAATTTGCGAACCAGATGGGCAGTATTACAAAGACTATGTCCATCATTTTTATACAGTCTGTAGTGGAACCACTTTTCTTCTCTTAATTTGGGGCCTTTCAAATGTTGAGTGTTATAAATGACCTGTATGTCTGTATCAAAGTTCATGACATGAGCTATAAGCTATATATACACATGCATGCGCATGCATGCGCAAAGCTTCTAAGTCATTAAAAAGAAAGATGCTTTTTTGCATAGATAATGAGTAAATTTAAAATTACTGTTGACTTTAAACCTCATTATTAATATTAGTTAGCCATTACAAATCTTGACGATACAAGATGATGGAACTATCAGTTATGAAAAAAGCAATATGAGCTTTGGTGTGAAAATGACAGCTTTCTTGGATTATTGAAGTTGCAGAGAAGCTAGCATAAAATCAGCTGTTCCTCTGTTTACACGCACACACATTTACACACCCACTCTCCTATTGCCCCCCCGCTCCTGTTATTGTGACTTATATAAGTTGTGCTACTGTTTCTGTTTGACCTCTCACTGTGGTGACAGTTAGCGCTGTGAGAACGCCGCCCAGTCCAGTTGAATCAGGCTCAGCAGACATGTGCATTTGTGTGTGCGAATGTGTGCGAATGTGTGTTCATGCGCATAAGCGGATGGCCTTCTGAAATATTCTGCTCGAACAGAGCAAATATTACTTTGGCAAGATATAACTTGACCAGAAATGTGAGTGCTCCTGCAGGAAATTATATTTGAGTAAAACATACTGTAAGAACCCCCTCAAGTTAAAATGCTTAAAGAGTTATGGCAACACACAGAAGTTTGTGAATGCTATGAGTCTATCAAGTCAAATAAGACAAACTTGGATGAAATTGTTTCACAATCTTGTGGGTGTTTGCATATGTTTGCGAATATATACGGTATACATGTGTAGGAAGTGTACACAAAACCCACTCAAGTTCGAAACTCTTTACTAAAACGTATATAAGACTGAAATTTCCCACAGTATTATACACTGTAACTTTCCTGTAACTTATTAGAGGAACTTGATTGAAAAGTCAGAATGCTTGCACGTGGATTTGTGTGTCGAAAGGTATTTATGTGTCAACATGTGTTTGCCACCTCTCCAGACTCCCCCCTGTCTGGCCATTTCTGAATGTCATGCCCCCCCGTTGCGCGGTGCGGGAGATGTTATGCAACTTTATCCAAAACGACGGCAGCACTTGTGGCATCAACAAAGCCTGCCGGCTGCAGATCTGTCCGTGACAGCCTGTTGTTTTTGTTATTTTCCTCTCTCTCTCTGTGTCTCTGTGATTACTGACTACATTAGCAAGTAAATGATATGACCTGACATGTACCGCTTGGTGAGAATCGCGCCAGGAACGGTGGCTCTCGGTAGCCAGAGAGTCCATCTTGCACGGCTTTGATAAACAAGAAGAAAGGAAGCAGGTTAAATTATAGCTGTCTGTGTGTGTGTGTGTGTGAGAGAGACAGAGAGTTTGAGTGTGATTTGTCCTCATTCTAGTTGAGCTCTCACATGCCTGAGCAAGGGATTGATGCCTTTCAAGGCCCTGTTCTGTATGTGCTCTTGCCCTCTGTTTATAGCTATGTAACTAGTGGCCTGGTTGTTGGGTTCTTGTGCACTGAATTCACCTCTTTCTCTCCCTCTCTCTCTCTCGCTCTCTCTCTCTCTCTCCCTCGCTCTCTGACCCACCCCTGGGTGACTCATCACAGGATAATCAGGCCCAGAGCTTTACGAGGATAACTTAGCCCAATAAAACAGACGCGATCTGACCCCTCCAGCCCCCAAAACCAAAATAAGTTAATTAATTAATTAATTAAATGCACAAATGAAAAGAAAAGATTGATTACGCAGAACAGAAGAGACTGATGAGTTTACTTAGCCTGCCTAAAGAACATGTCCTTTCTTCTGTGCTGTTTTTGTATACTTTGTATACACTTACTATAAAAAGTATATACTTACTTTGTATATGCGTGCATAACTTTTCATGATCCTGTGCACACACACACACACACACACACACACACACAAACACACACACACACACACACACACACACACACACACACACACATATATGTTTGTGTGTATGCATGTATGTATGACAGTGTGTTTCTCTCCAGCTGGTTGTGATAGGTCACTGGGTGCAGTGAGTTGGCACATCAGGGTTTTCCCCAGGTTAGTGCCAAGGCCAGTGCCCAGGATAATTATGGTATTATTGCGTGTGTGTTTATTTTACCAGAACATTCTCCTCGTCCCTTCATTCCCCTCACATTCCCCACTCTTCACTGTGTCTGAAGCCAGTGGTGCCATCTGTCAGTTTTGTGTGTGCGCGTGTGTGTGTGCCCTGAGCTTCAGAAGGAAAGAGTACATTATGCAAATTAGCGAGAGAATAAGGGGAAAAAAGCAGAGGGTGGCACTGAGCGGAAGGGCGGCGAAGGGGGAGAAATGGAATGGAAATGATTTTGTGTGTGTGTATGTGTGTGTCTGTTTGTCTGTCTGCATGTGTGTGTGTGTCTGAGCGCCTGCCCAAGAGCTGCAAAGTCAGCCATTAATTTGACCCCTTCCTGGCAACATGAGTGTGTTGTGGTTTGACACTGTGACTGTGTGTATGTGTGAACTGGAAAGCGGCTGGTACCACCAGTTCCTTTTACTGGAAGCACACTGTTAAGCTGGAGACGTCCAAGTGTTATTTGCTGTGCCGGGGTGGAAAGAGAACCTGTAGCAGTTCCAAAATGCCCCATTCCTACAGAAGTGAGCTGGAGTTATTGACCTCTGACTGTACCAGAAGAGTGGGTCATTATTTGAAACATCCTCTGCCACAAATGCACTTTGACCTGAAACAGCTGAGGAAAAGACTCAGTTATGTTCGGTGGTAGTCGCCAGTGTGTCTTTGACCCAACATCAGTCTGCACATAAATATATTCAAAGTACCTTAATTGTTGAATAGCTCATGACACATGCACAGCAAGCTTTTCAAATGTAAACATTGCTAGAATGCTACTAGTAGTGTTTGTGGATAGGACACTGCATTTACCACCCTGCGGATGGGAAAAAAACACTAAAGCTGCATACACAAACTGAAAGCAATACGCATGTTGCATGTCACTTTGGTTGGTCGTTTGTCGACATTTCAGGCTCCAGTTGCCTTGGCGACCCTCTAATGTACTTAGTACCAGGTCAAATATCAGTCAATGATATTGTGCAGTCTCAGTGGTACTTGCTTCAGTCGCAGCTTGCCTGTAAATTGGGAAAAGTTTATCAAAGGTCTCGCTTGAAGTCGCAGAATGTCAATCACTTTCTGTGGTCTCAGGTCATGACGTCTCTGTGAATCGTTTCTAGTGTGTATGTAGCTTGAATTTCACTGTCAGATAATTATTTTAGCACTCTGAGTGTGTCCCAATTGAGGGGCTGCACCCTTCGTAGATGCATCCAGAAGTGAGCGGCTGTTCAATGAGACAGTCTAGCTTTCATATCTGTTTCACCCGCTATTCCAGATTTGTTTAGTTGGTCACTTAGATTATGTATTATTTCAATATTGGCGATTTACATTAATTTCAACCATCTTTGTATTGTTTAAAAATTTTTTTAAGTAATTTTGTTTGTCTGAATTGAGCCTTCTGATACAGAAATGTAAAAACCCCTTCACCACGTCGATGACGTATTACCGTGTATTTGACAGCGGATCTCGGAATATTGTCATCAAATTTCTCGTGTTTTTGCAATACCTATTCGATGTGTGCTGGAAATTGCAACAAGTCAAAGTTAAAGGACAATACTGCAGTTATTGATTTATTACACCAGCAGAGCTCACAATTCCCCATAAATTTGCTACAGGTGATAGGTAAACTATCCCCCAGTGCCTACAGGTGGATGGTGAGGCAATGTAGGCGTTAAAACAGGTAGGCACCCGTGCTGGCCTGTAACGGCACTAATGCTATAGGGAGACGTGGGAAATTTTGCTGTGAGAATAGACTTGACATACAAAATGAGGAGAATGAGATGTGACATCTATGATGTGGTGCTCTGTTCTGTATTTGACAGAAATCTATGCATTTTCCTCTTTCTCATCACCATTTGATTAAAAAAGTGTACCCAATTATGAGGAGGTTTTTTTGTGTGTGTGTCTGTATTCTTTTGCTTCAACATGACACTGACCCAAGCGACATCACTTAATTTAATTTACTCTGGAACCGCAAGATGCTTCATATGACTTGTTTCACAAAGGCAGTAATGTTCCAAAAGACTTGTAAACAGACTTTGATGAATAAAATCAGGGAATAAACATTGCTTTATATTCTGTTCGGCACATGAAACCTGTAATGTTTATTGACTCTACACCCTAATAACCTTCAAAAGATACTCACAATTGTCCATCTCAAAACACTGTGGATGAGTTTCTGAAAAGAAGGATTTTGGGAACAAAAGGGAAATCTTTACCATTCAGTGCAACAAGGACAAGAAAGGCAGAGGTTCAAGGAGCTCAAGTCGACAAAAAAACCCCAAATAAACAACCAAAAACTAGTGTGGGCCCAATTATTTGATTATAATCGCAGCTGTCCAGTTAATGACGTGAATGAAGAACCTGCAAGCAATTTAAAATGCAGCAGAGAAAAATGCTTTGCTCATGACATGCCTTGAAGCAAAATTACAAAGTTCTAGTCCATAAAAAAGCCCCAGTTTGGTGCAGATGAGGAGAGTAATTTATTGCTTCCACCCTCGGGTCGGGCTCATGCTACGACATGGCAGCACAAGCAGCGTTTGTTGCTCCCAGTTGCAGAATGTGGTTTCAGATTTGGTCATGTCAAACTTTAAACATCTTACAGTAAGAACTACTCAGAGGTTGCCACATCCGGCCCATGTTGTTGTGACTGAACCATCAGGTCTCTGTTGCTCGGTCTTCTGCATTTAGACTTGAGTGGTAATTACATGAAATGCAAAATGTAGAATCCTTTACTTGTGGCTGTTAAGCAGCTGTGACTGGATGTCCAAGTCTTATATTCAGATTACATTATTGGACAACCTGGGTTTACGAGATCTTATCCTAATTAAAAAAAAGGAAACTGACAAAAAACTATTAGTCACGAATTGCATTGTTATGCTGCATTTGCTACTACAGCTATAAATGCAGTAAATGAGCAATTTTTGCATTTTTGAACACTGATTAAAAGTGATTGACTAATACCGTATATAGTTTTTTTTTTCTTTAACGCTTCACAGATATGTACATGTAACAGCTTTTCTCCCAGGATTCTTTTTTCTTGCAGCCACTAATAAAACAACTCCAGCTGGCCAAAACAGCCTTTAATTTGCAATCGGATGCAGACACTGTTTGAAGAAAATGTGTCTAAATTATGGATATTCTTGGTGACTCATTTCTTAGATGATTAGGGAGCAAAAACTCAGACTAAATGATCAGTCCAAAATTAAGAAAATACTGAGAAAACAGTCAAAACTGAGCACAGTTTGACTGTGTTACAGTTGGTTTTCTTAATCTTTCTGCTGCTCCCTTTAGGGGTCACCACAGTGGATCATCTGCCTCCATCTCAACCTATCCCTAGTTTTCTCTTCTGCCACTCCAGCCCTCTTCATGTCCCCCTTCATTACATCCATGAATCTTCTCTGTGGTCTTCCTCTTTTCCTCCTGGCTGGTACCTCCATCTTCAGCATCTTTTGTTCATTATATCTACTATCCTTCCTCAGCACCTTACTTAGAGAATACAGCATGAATTTCATTTCGTACATTATGGCCACCATTATTGTTAAAAAGCATAAAAATTAGTGTATGCTTTCGGGTTCCAGTAGTACCTACTCAGTTTGACTCGACTCGACTCGACTCTACTCAGTTTTTAGGGTTCTCATTAGGTTTTAGTACCTGGTACCGGGTACTTTTTCTAGTACCTGCTAATGGGGCGTTTCCATTCGGGACTACTCGGCGCGGGTGGCGTCGACTCGTGGCGGGTTGATGCCGTTTCCATTAGTAACTGGTACAAATTTGCAGATACTTGCAGGTACTTTTTTCGTACCCATTCACCCGAGGTTCTGAGCGATCCATGGCGATATGAAAATGTGACACAGAAGAACAGCATGCCACTGACTGGCCAGAGAGTGTCTTCTCTAGTCATATGAGCGACTCCTTCACCAGAATCAAGGGGTTTTTAAAATGTCAAGTTGAACGTGACAGTTTAAAAACCCGACAGTGCGAAACTGGAGGCAGGCAAAGCATGATTTGAATACCCAGACGGCCAGTTTGCAGGGGTAGTTTTGCAACAAGAGAGCCATCTGAAACGCACACACAGCATACATATTATAACCCTATCGCTGCTGAAGCACCATTACCTGCCCCTACTAGCCGTCAACAGCTGGTTAACACAGAGCTGGAGGCGCTGATCAGAGGAACTTTGAATTCATTGATTAATTTGAATTAATTATGTAACCGTTTGTCCTATCAGAAACATTCAAACGGTTTCTGAAAGCTGAGAAACGGCACTTCACAACCAACATTGGGGATTATCATGGTTTTATTATGAAAATTACGGTAACAGCAGCACTTTTGTAATGGAAACACAACACAACCGTGGGGAATAGTTGCAATTCGACGCGACCCACAGCGAGTAGTTTCGTATGGAAATGCCCCATAAGCTGGGGTTCCGAGTCGTCTAAGTTACTCGAAAATGTGACGTCAAAAGAATGCATGCCACTTCACAAGACTCAAAATTGCTGTTTTTGAAACCTGGCAACGAGGGAACTGGCTACACACTAACCAACACATACATTTTTGTGCCTGGTTGCAAACGACAGAGAAAGCTAGACGGAGTGACTGTTTTTTGTGTCGTATACAAAAGACGTGCCTGGACTTATGGGCTGCTATCCTGAGGCGGCACTCAATTGTAATGTAACATGAATAAAACCGAGTAGAGTCAAGCTGAGCCAAGTAAGTACTAGTGGAAAAGAGGCCTATGTAAGCCACCCCTTAATCCTTTAGTACAGAACCTGTCGTTGGCGACAGAACAGACTTCAAATGCCCTACTGTTTTCAGACTTCCGGCAACAATTACTGTAATAACCCTATGTTGGGTTTGATGCGCAATTTCAGCTTTCAGAAACCATTTGAATTTTTCCGATAGGACAAACAGTCGTGTAATTAAGGTAATTCAAAGATCTGACGTCTCAGCGGTGATACGCTCATGTTAACAGCTGTTCACAGCAAGTAAGGACAGGTAACAGGTGAATCGGTGGCAATCGCCCGGTGTTTAAACCTCATGTTGGGTTTCCAAAGAAGCAAGATGGCGATGCTGAAAATACTTCGCTTGCGGCTTCACAACTGGATTTATAATGTCACAGTGGAGACTGCGGGCCAGGCCCTCAAATGTGCTTCTGGAAGAAAAATTCCCATAAACACACTCCTAAACCTTGTGGAAAGCCTTCCCAGAAGAATCGAAGCTGTTATAGTTGCAAAGGGTGGGCCGACATCATATTAACCCCTATGGATTAAGAATGGGATGGTACTCCACTTCATATGTGTGTGAAGGCAGACGAGCAGATACTTTTGGCTATATAGTGTATGCCAGTTTATGTTGACACAGCCTACATAAAGCTATTCATTCTCTTGGTCAAACTCTGCAGAAAGGTACTGGTTGTCAGTGCCCTCCTGTGTCTTACTTTCCACTTTGCTTTTTTACAACTTCCCGCAACAGAGAAAGGGGGGTTGTTAACTGGCAGCCTGCAGTCCTGGTGGCTGCATAACATCTTATACTGAACAGTTAACTACCATTGTACATTAATAAAGTAAGAATGTTTCCTTAATCCAATGGCAATTTTGGTGCTGAGTAGTGAGGGCCAAATGCACTAGGCTTATTTATGTGTGCATCCTGCTGGCCATGTGATTGGCACCTGCAACACTGCTACAGGACCAATTTACTGACCACCTACTGAGCAGTAGGTATTTTACCTGGCATCTTTTAGAATGAAATGAAAAACTAAAAATCTGTTGACACAGGACATGCTGCAACTTCACAGCAGAGATTTGTGTTGGTTAATGTGTATCATTGCACAATGACTACAGATTTAAACATTATAAACTGCAGCAGCATGCCAGCTGTCCTTGCTTATCAAAAAGATGGCTTTGACTCTGGTGTTGTGGCAAACCTGAGGAGGCGCTCACTTGGACTATGGACAGTTTTGAGCTTAGAGACAACTTAAAGACTCATTGAAAGTTGAAGCTGTTAAATTAGCAGTCATACATGATTGTTGTGCCTTCACGCTTCTAGAGTAAAAATAGGATGGCAATTTAGTTTCAATTTGGAAAAAGTGGTGGTTGCTGGGTGATTGCATTGATTGTTTTTCCAATTGTACTGTAAGTAGGTGCCTCAACCATCTGGTCGCCTAGAGGTTCAGTGCAACACCCACAACCTCTCGGTGACCATACAGTATTTGATTGCGAGACAATTGCACAGATTGCCACGTGGGAGGCAACGTGTCTCCAAACAGTCACCATCAACTGCCAACCTGATCCCATTCAGCTACAAGCTGGCAGCATACTGACTTCGTCTTAATGCCATTTCATCACCATCTTATTGCAGCAAAGACACTTTGAAGAAGGCGACCAACTGACTACAACTAGTCACACACCCGGTCTTCGTCTTCGAGGCAACTAGGGCTGAAACTATTAATCGGATTTATCATGATGAATCAATTATTGAAATAATCGGCAACTAATTTAGTAATCGATTAATCGTATAATTAATCTTTTATATAATATTATATATATATAAAAATCACCTTTGTCTGAAAATGTGAAAATACGTGGAATAGTTTTAGCTACACCTGGTTAAAATTCACTGAAGAAAGGCTATATTATTTCATTTTAGGCAATAAATGGTTATTTTATTATTTAAAAAATTAATTGAATTCTTTGTTTATTTGCACCTTCTAATATTTTATACAAAAGGCTAAAAGTGGTTCAATGAAAAATCTCCCTTTTTGTCCGATTAATTGATTAATCATCAGAATAATCAATCGATTACTAAGATAGTCGTTAGTTGCAGCCCGAGGAGCAACTATTTCAAAGGCAATGAGATTGCAAGTTCATCGCACACACTTGCCATAATTTTGGTTGTACCACGGTCTCGTTTTCTCTTCTGCAGCTGTAGCATTAGAAAGTCCAGAATGTCTGCCTCATTTCATACAGTTTCTTTGAGTGAATGACTGATACAGTGATAATATATTCCCTTGGTTTATAAGGGGCTGGTAACTACTTCTGCGCATGTGGCATCAACTGATCACACACATGCCTAGTCTAAATGCACAGATCTTTGACAGTGTGCCACTCTGATTAATTTCTGCATCATGATGTATAGCATGATCGATCAATCAATCACCTGCTGAGCTGAATCATACACACCCTGACACATCTCATCTCAATATCAGCAGATCTTTTATTACACAAGACCTTTCAATGTGTCACAGTCACCAAAAAAAAGGCAAGACTGAATTATAAAATGAATGATTGACATTTTGGTTTCATATTAACATATTTTATAATTATGCAGCACATTCCACGGTTACCTTGTTTTAGAAGATGATGAAAATAATTTTTAAAAAAATTCAAAAATTCAGTGACAGCAAGGTAAAAGTGATAAAAGTGAGTTGCGAAAGGAAGGCCAAAGATAATTAAAAAGATAAGTACATGCAAGCTTGTGTGAAAATAGAGTTTAGGTGCAAATTCTTGTTGAGTTGGAGTTAGAAAAAAAAAATCAGTGCTCTAGATTTTAATCTGGACTGAACGTAAGCAGGAAATGAAGACAAGAACCTTAAAGTAAAGGCAACACTATAGAGCCTTTGTGTTTCTCTGGAATCTGAAGACATACCTCATGTCTGCAGTGGATGTGAGAAGTAAACATTGCTGTGAAGCAGATGTGAGAAACAAAGATGCTCTTAGAGAGAACTAATGGGACAAAATATTCATTCTGTCAGGCAACACAGTGGAAGCAGGAGAAATAAGTGAGGTCGGCATAAGAGCTGTCAGCCCACAGGGACGTCATTAGGTGAGATTAAGAGCAGCAGAGAGGTTGTTTTGTTTGGCCCATCGCAGTTCAAAGTTGTCATCTGTTTGACCTTCAGCCCTGACAGTCTCCTGTGGCACGCCTATTATTTGGATCTTGCGTGACCGTGTCTGCACCATTCTTGCTTTTTCAGTAGCAGGATAAAGGTTGATTATATATGCTTGCATGTTGGTTTGCGTGCAATGTTTGCGTAGGAGTCAGCATCGCTAGACTGTCCTTTACAGCAGAAGAAGAAATCTGCTCAAGTGTTAAAGACGGACAGACACAAATGACAGCAACTCAGAGTCGGAAAGTTCTTGTAAAGCTTATAGAAGAACATGCTTTCACTCTGTCAGTCAAAAATGATGTGACTTGAGTGACGACTTTCTCCGAAAAGCAAAGCGTAGCGCAGCGTCTCAATCTTCATAGCAAATTTTATTTTACTTAAATCACAGGCAAACGGCAGCAGACTAAGTGTCTTTCAGCTCCCTGCAGTATGCAGACAGATTAGGATCGCTTTAACCGCAGAGACACTGAAGATGTGACAGCAGTGGCGTTAAACTCGAGTAAGATGCATGTGTGTGTCCGTATCTCACATCCCTGGCTGGGCGGGTGATATTCTCATCGTCCCACAGGAGTGTCTCTCTCTTCCATTTTTACCCTCTGCAGGAAGTGAAACAGCGAACAGGCCTGTAATTGTGGTGAACGTGGAAATGCAATATTCACACCAGGACTGCTCCACTCACTTAATGGACAACTTCTGTCATCTGTCTCACACTCCCTCGCTTTTTTTCCCCCCTCTTATTTTCATCTGAGCTTTCAACACTTTCAGCACCCCAGGCGGCCACATGGCGAAGTTATCACCGGCAGAAAAAAACAGGAGACAACATTGTTTTTAAAAGAAAAACACAAAGAAGTCCCTTTTGTAGATGTATGCAAATATCAGTATATTCCTGCCGTATTTTACAAGACGCGACTAAGCACGTAGTTGTGATTGGTTTTCTACTTCCCCAACATTTTCCATGCTTTAGATTTAAAAAGAATTGTCCTGTTGCCAAACACTATGTGGAATCGCATCATGGGTGTGGTTTAATGTTAAGACTAGGGATGGGTACCATTAAGATTTTAACAGCACCACTTTTTGGAGGAAGAGAATTAATATAATGTTAAATATTATGTTAGGTAGTAAAGTGAACACATAGATGAACGTGTACACTTCAGTGTTTCCACCTTTACAAGCAAAAGACTTAGATATTTGCTGTTGGTTACCATCAGTGACCCCTAAAAATGGCATTTGGGATAGCCTGAGAGAGGTGTAAGCATCATCCTGGTCATGTCACATGATACATGGCAAAGTAGGTTCAAGTTCTACAGCGGTGCATAAAGCAGACTCATTAAATCTGTGGGAGGTTAGTGCTAAGGCTTGAGAGCCGATATTGGGCCCATGCCTTTCGAATGCCATGTTACAGAAAGTTATCCAATCAGAGATTGTCCCAGTGAGATCATTTCTGTGAAAGTTCTGCAAAAGCGGCTCTTTTATACTACAGTCAGACCAGGTAAAACAATGGTTGGAGACCACTGCACGGCCAAAATTATTGCAACCGTGTGCGATGAACTTAAACCTAATCCTTGTTGCCTTTGAAATCGGTGCTCTGAAGACCACATTTACGACCGCTCACAGTCAGCTGCCCTCTTCAACGCTGTTTTGGTGCGGAGATAAAACAGCAAATTCCTCCATTTGTCTCAGTTTGTGAATTAGATGATAATTATTTTCAAACCTGAGAGTGAGTTGTTTGGAGACCAGTTGCCTACAAGCAAGTTTGCTGATCTTTAATTGGAAAATGGGAAATGATTTAAAAGGACATGAAGATTAATTGATGATGTAAGAAATATTTTTGCATGCCTTTTACTATTATAGATTTGACTCTTACCCTTGTTTTTGAAGCAGTCATATTTAACATTTTATTATGGAATATTTTGCCCCTGCATTTGACTGTTCTGTGTCCATGATCTGTGCAAACACAAAAACTGTCTTATACAAATTCCTTTATGCAACATATTTAAATCTTTGTTTAAGCCAACAGGAATACAAGTGTGCGCAGAAACTTACTGGAACGCTACGCGCTACTTATAGCTCCTCGAGCGCACAAGGCAGACAGATTTTATACAACTTTCACCACTTTCTCACCCTAAGGCCTCATCTCTCGCCTCTTCTCTTTTTCTTTGAGCAATTAAAGGAGTTAGCCTTGCGAGAAGGCTGTTGAGCAGCAGTTCGTTCGTATGTCTCGCCAGACAATAACCGCTCTCTGTCACTTTGGCGGAGGCGCGATGCACAGTCGGCCCAGACAAAAGGAGGCAAAAGACAAAGTGAGAGAAAGCGCTGGAAGTTTGTATCAACAGAGAAATGTGCCCATAACACACTCATCATCATATCTGATGCAGACAGAATCATTCTCAAACCTAAGATGTGGAAGGAAGGGGTGTGTGTGCGTGCGCCCGCCTGCGCACCCCCTAATAACTGATTCTGATCACCGCCCCGCCATTGTCTTGTAGATGCCTCTCGAGAAATAAAGCAGGAAAGATAAAAAATGATGGCAGAGAGAGAGAGGAATCCTAATTAATTGTGATGAATATGCAGATTGGGTTGAATCCTCAGGATAGCCAGCTCTTTTCACCACGATCTGCTTCAATATTTAGACAGAGCTTAGGGACAAAGACAAGTCTGCGGCGAGAATACAATCAGCCCCAATTTAACTTCGCTGCTAGTCTTCGGACTTTTGTGTGAAAGTTTGTGCGCTCGCCTTCTGTCTTTTTGACAGTCGTCAGTCTGTCTCCTCTGCTCCGTTATCCACTGCAAAAGCCGACATCTTATAAAGTCTCTGAGTCTATCACCGCGCTGCTTCGACTGAAACCAGAGTAACATCTTTCTTTGATTTTTATTGGTAAAACACATTGTTTTTATTCCCCCCCCCATGAATGACATCCGACTGGTGTTATTTGACAAAGTATTCCTGATGATTCCCCAGCACACAGCAGGGATAGAGTCAGGATGATGTCACTGATGTCCAAAGCACTTTGGTTTCTTGAGCCACTTTCTTTTCCAGAGCGGTGTCTTAAACAGTCGGCACTCAAACTCCCGACTATAAAGAACTGCATACTGACTTCCCTCTGCACCGTCTCCCTCCTTTTCTCCAACTGTGGGTAACAAGAGCATCAAAAACAACCCTACTGCAACTCGCACTCATGTTTCTGTGTGATCTGCTGGATGGAGAACACATAATTATAGTGGAAAGACAAGCAAAATATTTGGTGAGGCTGTATTTAAACAAAGCGGTCCTTTGAGCTAAAAGCTAACATCAGCATGCTAACATTCCCACGTCAGTGTTTAGAAAGTAATGATTGCCACATTTACTCGCTAAGGATGTGGTGTTAGCGTTAGAGCAGAATGCATGTAAAAAATTACTGTGACATCATATTTAAAAGCCTTGATTGAGCATTTTTTGGCTGTTGCCATACTGTTATTTTGAAACCGGACCCCTAAAATTGGGGTTGGATCTAACTGGAAAATCCAAGGAAACTACAGGATCTGTGAGTCACCAAGTAGCCACACCAATAAAGCATACACTGTGAAACAAAGGACGCTAACAACATTGTCATTAAAAGCTCATTGTCTAGTGAGCATACCCTAAATAATCCTCTTTTTTTCTGACACTAATAACAAACAAATGAAATGAACTTCATATTATGTTCAGTATGACTTGAAATGTCACCAGGAAAGGGTTTAGTGAGCCCACAGAGTAAAGGGAGCCACGGGTGCTGTTCTATAGATTTTTATACAGCTAGAAGTATTTTTGTAATCGGAGGAGTCGCCCCCTGCAGGCCATTAAACATAATGACGTTTTAAGGCACTTTCCCATTGGTTTCACTTTTCAGACCCAGAAGCTGTGCTGATCTTTTACACCGTCTATAGTTTCTCTCGGTCTAGTATTGTGTTTCAAAGCCATGTTATTCAGATGCATGATATTGTGCACCATGCGTCCACACATTGCCTCATTGGCTAACGCTGGTAGCACTACCTCCGGCATCCTCCTTCCTTTATAGGGTAACATCCACTTGCCTTTTCTAAATGTGGTCACACAGTGCTCTTGCCTGTTTTTGTGATTTAAAAAAAAAAAATCCAAACTCTGCTACTTTTCCAAGATGTCACCTGCCCCACTTTCCACCAGTTGCAGTCTGCGGTCGTCTTCTGGTGCCAACAAGCAAGGACAGCAACATTTAATTGTCACGCGGATTAAATCTCAACATTCCTCGTCAGTGGATTGCCAAAGTTAATGCAATTTAACTTGGGGGGGGGATTAACTTTTATGATATTTGAAGTTAAGATGTTTCTGATATTTCTGACCCACAGTTACATTAACTGAACATATAATTCCAAAGCATGTCTTCAGATGTCATTTCTGAAACATAAAGGGCAGCTGCAGAATCATTTTTTTTCTCTTAAATGGTTTCCACCCATTTAATGTTTCTGTTCCAGTCTGTTTTAAAACACAGGCAGCTCAGAAATTCTTTACTTTTGCAGACCAGGCTCACACAGACTTCCAGTAAGCACACAAAACAAATTCAGGCTTCCAGTTTACTTGGTAATCATGAATTAGAAATCCATATTTGCACTTCAAGTCTGTATAATAACACTAATACTAAGCTAATATTTTACTTTGTGACTCCCCTTTCAAACCACTCTTTTAAACCTTTCCAAGCTGAGATGAAACAAAGATCCTGCTGTGTTTCTGCAAGAGTTTCAGGTTTGCTGCATGTTCTTCCTTTTCCCCAGAGAAGTGCCTCACATTCGCTTTGATTACATGCTTGAATCGAAGCCCTGTGTCGCCGATAAGCAAACCAAAG
This sequence comes from Bujurquina vittata, assembly GCA_015106715.1. Taxonomy (NCBI): domain Eukaryota; kingdom Metazoa; phylum Chordata; class Actinopteri; order Cichliformes; family Cichlidae; genus Bujurquina; species Bujurquina vittata. The sequence continues at coordinate 48,142 of VUQK01013782.1, read as the reverse complement.
GCTCGCGTCTTCTGGCACCTGTGACCCATGAAAAAAAATGGATCTACATTTAATGAAAAGTCTGTCTTGATTTGATTTATGAGAGGTTCCTAGTATTTATTGTTTGTGGGTTTTTTTTTACTAACTGTTTATAATAAGAAAGGAAATCTAATATTCTATTAATGAAAACTGTTAAAAAATGTTTTAAGGACTGTCAAAATGAACAAAATCTTCAGTCAGAAATACCGTTTGTCTGAAAGGTCCTTCACTGCAGACCATTAGAGAGAGATGAAAAAAAACCCAGCAGCGCTAACAGAAAAGCACAGAAGAGGTCAGCGCAGTACCCAGACTCAACCTGCACTCTTTTCATCATCTACTTCCTATTTTTCCCCCTTTTTCTTCAGCTCCTTAAGATTGTTCCCTTTATCTTTCCTTCTCCAGCCAACACAGAGTGACTTCATCCGGACCAACGTGAGCGTGCGTATGGATAAATTGTATGTGTGCTTGCACACGCACGTGACTACAGTGAAGGGTGAGTCATTTTAATGTCTGGCCGTGATCTCTGAACCGCAGTCTGGCCAACAAGAGGGAGCCAAACAGTTGGTCATCTGGTGTGGCCTGAGATATTACAGGCCTGAGTGTAAAACTGTGTGTGCGTGCGTGCGTGTGTGTGTGTGTGTGCGCGCGCGTGTGTGTGTGTGTGCGTGAGTGAGAGACATGCAGAGCTACAAGTGAGATTACTTGGACCAGCCACCTGTGTGCAGAAAGCACTGGGAGTGAGACATGTAGATCCCATTCTAGGGTTGCAGCCTGGCTGAACTCCAGGCACAATGCACATACTCTGCACTCTTAAGCGGAGTGATTGTTTAAAGCTAGTTTAAAGATGCACAGAAAGATGCAGGCATGTCTAAAAGCTGTCCTCAGGAGTTGCTCAGAGGTCATGGAGGGACTGTGCCTGTTAGATTTCACTGCTGTTAATTACCATTAGTTTACATCTGCTGCCAGCTGATTTAAACTTGCACAGAATGGCAACGTTAAAGTATTTTTTTCTTTCCTTTCCTGAGGCCAGTTCATTATCAAATGTAGCTGCTCTAACAATATGAAGGGCAATAATGGGCAATGATAAAAAAGCAATTCAGTGGTACAGTAGGCTCTTCTGGAAGATCTTTTTAGGAATCATCAGGCTCTTTCAAAGAAAACAGCTGGTTTAAATGGTGTCACCACGATGTTTGCATATGCATTAAACATGGCAGCAACACTACAGAGAGCAGGTAACACTGATAGAAGCTGCAAGGGATAGGCCTGCAGTATTGCTGGCAACTTATCCAAAATATTCCCTGCATTTTGCCAGTGCACGCGAGGGGTACCTCGAGGTCCCTCCTGGCGTAGATAAGGGCGCAGGGTGCAGGAAGAGGGTGAAAGCGAATCATGTTGTGTTTCTAATTAAGAAAAAAATCAGTAACTGCAGTAGGTGACAGTTCAGCTGTAGACTGTGTCTGGAGAAGAGGTGTCCAAAAACACAGGAAACCACTCTGCGACTGAATAAATAATTCGCTGGTGAAGATTCATAATAAATATGCAGCTTTAACGGGTGTTGGAACAAACACTGGAGGACTGAACTCTTCTGTTGTTTGCCGTGTTTGTGTCGAACGTCGGATTTCTGTTTGGGAGCCCTTTGATGTAATTATGTCTTCTCCCTTATGCCTCCCAATCTGTTTTTCATCACCATTACACTTTTCAGTAATGAGCACTCGCTTTCTTTTGACTAAAGAAAAACATCCCATTCCACACAATAGAATATTTAGTAGCATTACGTGTCCTTGGATGGGTTTTCTCTTCTTTGCTGGAAAGCATGAATACACTTTAGTGTGTGTGTGTGTGCGTGCGTGCGTGTGAGGGCTGAACCACAGCAGGAGGTTCAGACCTGAGATGGGGCGAGTCTTGTTGTCCTCCCTGAATTATTTAGCACACGAGGGAGTTTGTGAGTGAACGCTAACCCCGATTGTCACGGGAGACCGCAAAGTGCACTGTTTATTATCAGTGTGTGTCCTTTTCTGTTTCTTAAATGGTGTTAAAAAAATGTGTTCAGCAGAGAACAGAAATCTCCACAGATCATCAGTTCAGAAAGACTGACCAAAGGCTCATTTGGCTTCTCTGAATTCAGCAACAAACAAGTATTTAGGGGGGGAAAAAATGAGTGTGTGATCTTTCCTGGTAAAGCCTCTTAGCGAGCTGTGGATTTACACTCCTGTCGAGTGATTTGGGGTTTGTGTGTGTGTGTGTTTCAGATGCCCTCACAAGGATACAGAGATGAGAAAATCTTCTAATGTGGGAACTGTTAAACTGAAATGACTTTTTTTAAAGTGTTGACTTGGATTAAGGGTTCCAGACTGAAGAACTCGTGGAAGCTGACGGATGAAGGTCCTTGACCAGTGTCGGTGACACAAAGATGTGTGCCATCACATTTGTTCCGGAGTGTTGGAAGTCCCTGAACTTGTGAACTACGATTCTAACCTTAGACACCGAGGCACAAAACATACACATGAAAAGACACCCTCTCAACACCTCTAAGGGTCCCTGTGGGTATCCCGCGGAGCTCAGGATGTGTACATCTGCTATATTTATGCACTTTTGAGCTCATTATACCAACATGACCTTCAGTCTGACTACTTTTTCACCTTCTTGTGGTTTTGGCGCTACACCCAGATTTGACATGTTTTTTTCATGTCATTTCCCGGCCCCTCTCTCTCTCTTTCTGCCCGGCTACTAGCCCACCTACCCACCCATCCATCCACAGAGCATGTTGGCACACAAACACTGTTTTTAGAAAGCAAAACAACCCGGGGAATATGACTGGAATATGGAAACGCTTAATCTCTCTGGGTGGATGAGTATCAAATCCCCCAGCGAACGATCGAGGTAGAGAGAGAAAGCGAGCGAGCGAGACTGTGGAGGAACACTGTGTTCATTTTGCCAAGGCCAGATGGTGAGGGCAGCTTTGGTGCTGCACGGCCTCTCTCTGCCTGTCAGGCCGTGACACACACACACACAGACACACACACAGACACGATTACCTCAGCCTGTTTGTACAGCAGCGGTATACTGTGTGTGTGGTGGCCTAAGCGAGTTAGACTTATTAGATTAAGCTTTTATTTGTCGTTGTGCTGTTATCCACTGTTTTCCATCTCAATGTGTTGCTGGGATTAAGAGACAGTTTCTGGTTTGCTTTTTCCATGTTTAGACAGTTTGTAATCTGCCTCTCTATCTGTATTATTCGGGGCTGGAGGTTGGTTCAAATACACCAAGCAGCTAAAACTAACACTGACATCACCAACTTATTAGAAACACCACCGTTTTTAAACTGACATGTTTAAGATTACTTCTAACTTGTTGCACATACTGTGCATGCTGACGACCATGAATCTCTGAACCATCCGCAGCTTTAAATCAATGCACATAATTGGGAAGACATGGCTAAGTAACCTTACCTGAAGTCTACAGGAAAGTTTCATTCATTGTAGAAAAATCCAGTTGTCAATCAATCAATCAATCAATCAATCAATCAATCAATCAATCAATCAATCAATCAATCAATCAATCAATCAATCAATCAATCATACTTCTGATCTCAGCTTATTATGCTTATAAGGCACAGCTCTCCACAGAATGAGTTTCCTCCATTCCAACCTCTCCACCACTGCTGGTAAGACCTGAGAGCTGTCAAAGGACGTCAGGGGCAAGATTGAAGATCTGCACAAGGCTGGATTGGGCTACAAGACCATCGGCAAGACTGTTGGTGCGATTATTCGGAATTGAAGAAATAGTTAAAAAAACAACAACTATCAATCACCCTACGTCTGGAGCGACATACAAGATCTTGCCAAATGGGGTGAGAATGATCATGAGAAAGGTGGTGGATCAGTCTAAAACTGCATGGGAGGAGCTTGTTAATGAGCTGAAGGCAGCTGGGATCACAGTTACCAAGAACACCATTGTAACACACTACGCTGTAATGAATTGAAAACTTGCAGCACCTTCAAGGTGCAGGCCCATCTTAAGTTTGCAGTGAACATCTAAAGGATTCAGAGAAGGCGTGGGAGAAAGTGCTGTGGTCAGAGGAAACCAAAATTGAGCTCTTTGGCATCAACTCTACTTGCCTTGTCTGGAGGAAGAGAAATGCTGAGTATGACCCAAAGAACACCAACGCCACTATCAAGCATGGAGGTGGACACATTAAAATAAACAGAATACCAGCACTCACTGATGCGCAGTCTGAGCCATCAGCACTGTAATTTAATATTGTGTAAGCTACAGCTATAAGTCATCATCACCGCAATCCGAAAAAGGTGTAATGTAGCAGTAAACATGGAACCAGGAAAGGTCCAAGGAGCAAGCAGGTATCCTGTTTGCTTTCATAGCTGTCCAGTGTCGCCATAGCTGTGCTGAGTCTCAGGCACAAAATGCATTTGTGGGTTGAGCAGCAGAGTTGAGTATGTGGGTTGCACCCTTGAAAAACTTGTCAGATCTTCTCTGCTAATGCCAAACAGCTTTTTCTGCTATACTGGCAGTTCAACACTTTATTTAACAGAGGCCTCAGCAGCATGTAGATGAACCGTACACAGCTACAACTTCCTCATCATTGCTGGTCACAAGCTTGGTCACACACGCCTAATTTAAACACATTAAAAATGTGTTCATGGCCAGGTACAGAAATGTTTTTGTTCTTTAACCCTTTTAAATTTTGAACCATGAAATAATTGCCAAAAAATTCAGAGTTTTGAACTCTAAGACAAAAAAAATTATTAATGTGCATATATGAATTTTAATTTGTGTCATATTTGCTCGATCTGGCTTTTCTATTGTGCAATTTAAGTTTTTCAAGGGGAAAAAATGATGATAATGTAGAAGTCTCAAAAACTCATGCATCAAATATGATACACTAGGCATTAAGTTCACTCTTTATGACAGCTTTATAAATGCTACCACTTTTTTCAGATGGTTTACTCACAAACTGAAAAACAGTAGTTATTAGTCAACTTGTCCACAGTCTAAATACTAAAACTGTCCACTTTTAAAGTCCGACTGAAGAGAAAATGTACTTTCTCACCTTCCAAAAAACAATGCCTTCACTATTTGAAACTATCCAGCTGTCTACAGCAGCCACACAAGGGCTTGCGTTTTCTCACACTTCACACCCACAAACACTCAAAGTGTATTTTTACACATAAACCTATGAGTATGACTATGTCTGAGTATCTGTTTGCCATCAAAATGTAATGTGCCTGAGTGCTTTCCGTGTTGAAACCACTTCACAGCGCCCACCGCGCATCGTTTGCTTATGCAATTGTCTGACCTTGTCACCTTCAACATGAGATGATTTGATGTTGTGCTGCATATCAAGCAAAGGGGTCATCAGCCATGTGAAAAAAAAACACCACCCCGTTTCACCCCAGTCGCTTCTTTACGGCGTTTGCTGTCACTTCAGTTCATGAGCAACAGGCTGAAGTGGCCTCAAACAAGAAAAAAAATAAGCTCCCAAATTCTGTGTTCCCCACGGCGGCCGCAGGGAAAACACAGACGGCACTTGGAGCATGGCTGACTTGCGTGGAATGCCCTGCCATTTCTAGGAATGCGGCTCGAGGCGTCAGAGCTGACGCATGGTATATGTTAAAAGCGTATGGACGAGAGGCAAAGAGAGTTTGTCAACACAACACACTGGCAGGCATTGTTGGAACTGTCCAACAATAGTGTAGTGGAAGACGGGGATACGGGCCTGGTTACGACAGGTTTGATTCCGTAATTCCTTGAAAAACTGGCGGTTGTAAAGTAATTCTCTTTAAAGCTATAAAAGTTGAAATCCTAAGCCACAATTCAGCCAGCAATACTACATGTTGTTTTTCTTTTTTCTTTCTGGCGTTATTGTTGTATATTCTTGACTTAATTGTCAGAAGAATTTATGGATGTGTGAGGAGGAAGTAGTGTGTCCTTGGAGGGATAAAGTCGGTGCTGAATACTCAGCCTTGCCTGTTGTTCCTCACTAAATTCTGGTATAACTTTCCTGGCTTCACAAAGACTCTCTGTGGCCCTGAGAGTTAAATAGATATAATTTGTAATTCCTTGGCATGAAAACACTCTTAGTGCAGATAGAGGTAGATATTGTCTGCTCCGCTCCTGTCCTTGCGAGAAGTACTATGCATGTGTGTGTGCGTGTGTTGTATTTGGAAGGCTCTTATCTGTTCTGTCTCTTATTCCTGCCGTATTTCTGGTCTGTTTAATCAACACTTGGCCCTGCTTGCACTGGAGCAGCCGCAGCAAAAAAACACACTTTGCCATTCTCTCTTCTTCCCCTCTCACTAATGCAGTTTTTAAAGCTCAGACTTCCTCACCCCGTTTTACAGTAGATAAAGGTGCTTTCATGCCATCTGAAGTATCTGGCTCTTGTAGTGCAGAATAATGTCCGCGCCTCTGTGAAAAAGAGCAGGGGTCTATAGGTCTGCCTGCAAATGCAAAACAAAGCTCAAAATAGCTGGGCTCATTGCCATTCCAGACAGATAGGACTAGGCCCAGGGCAGCGTTGAGCAGGGAGAGACAGAACCAGCGTGGGGACAGAGCCAAGGTCGGCTCAGGATGCACACTCATCAAGAGGTCGATGATCTAGCCCAGGTGACCTCGTATTGACCTCAAGAGTTTTATAGCCTGAAGGGGAAAGTGTGTGTGTATGTGTGTTGAATGGCATAAAGTGCTCTGTCTGTGTTTATGTATGTCTGAGATTTATTTTCTTCTGTTTTCTCTTGGAGAATACACTTGGCCTCAGTTACAGTTGGATGCAAACTAATATCTTATTATGAGTATTTTAATACTCACTCTCGAGGTCACAGTGTCACTGATATGTTTGACTGCGGCAGCACTGAATTATACCCAGAGACATGGGGAAGAGCAAATTGGATAAAAAAAGTGTAAGGGTAACTTACACTTTGTACATCACGAAGGCCCAGGGATGAGAATGATTGAAGGAGCCCCATGTCTGCCAAATGTGAAATCTGATATCTGAAATACAGTAAATTTGAATCATTCAATGCAAAAATGATGTTTTTGTTGAGTACTGCTATTTAAAATGCACAAAATAGACTTTTGGTCTGTTCTGCATTTGAGGACTGTGATCTGAACAAAATGAGTTTGTATTACAACAATTCTGAAAGCATTTAATTACATACACTTATTTATTTGCCATTTATTTACACATGTGCAGTCATGAAAAAGAAAGTCCTCTTTGGATTTTGTGCAGTCCTGTGAGAAACGAAGTACACTCTTACTGCTTCTTAGGTATTAAGAGGGTAAATAGCAGCCAGCTGCTGCTAATGAAATGGACTAGTTATTATATAGCGCTTTTCTACTCTATCTGAGCACTCAAAGCGCTTATACAATGCACTTAGTTAATTGGTTTCGATACACAGCACCATGTTTGGAGAAAATCAGCACAAACACCTCATATCAACTGTCAAGCACGCTGGTGGAGGGTTATGCTTTGGGCTTGTTTTGCAGCCACAGGACCTGGTCCCATCATTGAGTTAACTATGAAATTTGCAGGTGTGTGTATGAAATCCTGTGCATACCAAAGTATTCTAGAGTCAAATGTGAGGCCGTGTGTCCGACAGCTAAAGCTTGATCAAAACTTGGTCATGCAACAGGGCAATGATTCCACACACATCGGGACATTTACAGCAAAACGGCAGAAAAAGAAAAGAATCACGCTGTCCAGTCAAAGAACAGACCAGGAATGCTGTTGAAATGCTGTGGCGGGACCTTAAGAGAGTTCTGCAGATGAGACCCCACCCACCAGCTGAACTGATCACTGGGCCCAAACTCCTCAGTATGAAAGACTCATAAATGGTTATTTCAAGTTATTGCCTCTAAAGGTGGTTCTGCTATTGGATCACAAGGTGTACTTAGTTTTTCACAGAGCTGCATAAAGTCCTGTGAAAACTTTCTTTTTCTTTCACAGCATTCAATGTGTATGCAAGTTGCTAGTAACATAGTAACTAGAAGTTTGAATAACTTGCTGTTATTGACTTGACTACAGTATTTGTCATAGCTTTACCATTTAGCTAACATTAGCTATTCAGACTGACAAGTAAGCTACTTTAGAGCACTAAATAATGGAGGTCCTGGGTGGTACAGTAACAAGTTGACTGTTGTTACACTCTGACTATGCCTATCTTTAGTCAAGCACATGTGAATTCATTTTGTCACATAAGTGCTAGCTGCTCTTCCTTTTTCAGCGCAGCTACTCATATCAATTATAACCCCGTTTTGTCCATATATATAAAATCCACCGAATCAGTCTTCTAAAGTAATTTTCAACTTTTTGGCCGTAATCGCTGTCTTTTGGTCATTAAAGACAATTTGTTGCCGGCCACAAGCCGGGTCGATCACCTCCTGCAGTTAACGTTAATTACCCACAGCTTGTTTAGACATTGTTAATGAGCGGGCTGCAGGCTAATTAGAAATCTGCTATTTTAAAATAGCTGAAATTGTGATTTTGATTCAGTTGCGGTAATTATTC
>VUQK01013782.1:21400-33964 GCA_015106715.1 Bujurquina vittata | reverse complement strand
ATTATCTTTTTTTTTACCCCCCCTCCCCTTGGAAAAGGAAAAGGGTCCCCCCCCCCCCCCCCCCCCCGCCGCCACTGATGCACTCTGTAAAATGGGTTTTGTTTTCGACATAGATCCACTTGTGTTGAGAGTGATTCATATGCACACATGTTCAGACACCAGTCACTTCCACACACAAACATCCAGCCCCACCACACTGACAGCATATTAAATTCATGAGTGGATTACCCAAGAGTTTCCAAATCATAGCAAAATCATGGATGGATTAATTCCATGTGACATCAGCTCGTCTGCAGCTCCTAAGCCATATTTATTTGACGATCAAAAAGCTTAACCTGGCCGGTTAATCCCATCCTAATATTCCACTAATCTGTCCCCAATCCAAACTATAACAGAATCAGCTTCAGCTGTTTGTTGTTTGTCTTTGACTTTTTTTAAAAAAATAAAAATTTTCTTCCCTGCCTCAGATTTCGCACGCAAAGAAAGTTTTGGGCAGGACACCTGTTTGTGTTTCTGATTCTGAGCATGTGCGTTTCTTCCTGTAAATATTCCCATGTTCAGGCAGGGTGACTCAAATTCTGGCAGATTCAGCGCTGTATCACACACAGACGCACAAAAACACACTCTTACCACTGCGACCCGATTGAAGACGCATACCTAAACAGCGGATTAGAGACTTATCATCAAGTCCCTGGAGTTTTGATGTTAGCGAGGTTATGTTTCCCAGTAAGGTTCTTACGCTTTACAATAAGCAGACGATGTCCCAGTGTTATTCACTCTGCTTTTTGGAGAGCACTTTACTTGATGAAAATAAAACAAACCAAAACAAAAGTGTGTGCTTGTTTGTTTGGGACAGATCAAATGCTGTAATCAGATCAACATTCGCCACTAAAGATAGAAATGGGAATGAGGGTGGGAGGGGGGGGCAGGGGGGGCCTGTAGAGGGGATGCTGATGGTTGCTAGGATAAGGGTTTAGCTTTGGGCAACACCAGTAAAGAGAGAGGAAAGGATATGAGAAGGATGGAATGGTGGGTGGAGATGATGGAAGGGGGCAGCAGAGCTTTACACTTGGGGGAAAATGATTTTTGAGTGGTGGGGGAGAGTCTTGGAGCAATGCACAAGTCTGCTGGTGTTGGTCTTTTATTAAAAATCATTTATCAGCATGTCACTGCCTCTCGTATGATGGATATGGTCCACTTTGATTGATCACACATTTATTGGAAAACTGATCAGTGCCGCAGTCAGTTTTGCCTTTGGGAAACACTTATGCTGAATACTAATGATACTTTTTGAGCCTGTTCTCGCCCACTCGCAGTGTCCTCAAAATAAAGTGGAAAACAATGCGTTGCAAATAGATCTTGCTGAAAAAACCAAGACCTTCCTTTAAAAGAAAGAAAAAAAATGTCAGGATGGTGCATTTGCTCACTAACCACTTTATTAGGTACACCTGTTCAGCCGCTCTCTAACACAAATCTCTAGTCAGCCAATCACATGGCAGCAACTCAGTTCATTTGTAAACGTAGTCAGGATGACCTGCTGAAGTTCAAACTGAGTAAGTATCCAGTGACAGATCTGTGTTTTCATGCTGTTTATGCCACATTCTGACCCCACCATCCGAATGTCACAGCGGACATTATCAGACCAGCCAATGTTTTCCAGTCTTCCGCTGTCCAATTTTCGTGAGTCCGTGCAAAGCGTAGCCTTGGTTTCCTGTTCTTAGCTGACAGAAGGGCCCCTTTGTACGGTCTTCTGCTGCTGTAGCCCATTTGATTCAAGGTTTGGCATGCTGCGCATTCAGAGATGCTCTTCTGCATACCTTGGTTGTAACGAATGGTTATTTGAGTTACTGCTGCCTTCCTGTCAAGTCGAAGCAGTCCGGCCATTCTTTTCTCTCAGAGAACTGCCGCTCACTGGATATCTTCTTTTTGTCAGACCGTTCTCTGTAAACTCCAGAGATAGCTGTGTGGGAAAATCCCAGCAGACCAGACCGTCTGGCATCAACAACCACGCCACGTTCAAAGTAATTTCAGTCACCTTTGTAGATTAAGCTGAGACTTTTATTTTGAAGGGTACAGTTAGCTTTTTCACCGTGAGGGACACATTTACATTAATTATTTAGTAATTTATTGATTCTCTGAAATTTTCATTTGTCTTTGTAGCATTAATATGCTTCAAATGCTGTTTTTCCTTTCTTTTTGAATTGCCTGCACAGCGAGCATACATAAGGAAAAGCATTTCTTACGCATGTTGAAAGGGTTGTGTGTGTCCACTATATAGCAGAAAGCACACTCAATACGCATCGAGGTGAGGATAGATATAAAACATATTCTTACATGAAAGCAGCTTACTGGCCTTTGCATAAGCTTAACGACATCAGAGACCATCAAATGACACTTCTTCAAACAAACACTACATATTTATTGTTCATGCAGTGCAAACACCCCAAAGCACCACACTCGGGTCTTGTGATTAAAAACTCGGACAACCCCATGACAACTCCATCTGCTGATGTGCGATGGACCGGAAAAAGCATGTTATTACACGCTGAGGCGAAACCTTTCAGTTTGTACATTTACCCCACTTCATCACAGCAGTCATCTGAATCAGGGGCTCTCAACTTTTTATAACTTAAAATACAAAAAACACCTTCCCAAAGTAAGAAAAACATCTGCTTCATATGTTTCTATCGTGTAATGAGATCATATTGTGCTGCGATGTGCTGATACACAGAGTAGCTTTTAAAGTTGCTGTCAGTATGTTTCTTTTTTTTTTTTTTGACAGCCAAAGTGGAAAACTATGACTCACATAAATAGGTGGTGGGGAAAAGCAAAAAAAAAGCAAAAAAAAGTGATTGCCTATTCTGACAGAGAGGGATATTGACTGGCAGCCAGTATTCAGAGTAAAGCAGGGTCAGCTTGTATAAGCTGCAGGCTGTCGTTTGCTCATTTTTCTTTGTCTTCTGAAACTGGATCTGCAGACAAAGAGTCCACAATCCAAAGGTTTCTGTGTCACGGGCCCTCTGCGAAGTATTCTGCAAACACTTGTGACAACCGACTCAAATGCTGGATATGTTGACAAGAGGAGAGGCTTCCAAAGTTTAACTAAAGACCACTTTTGGTCTGGAAGCCCTTGTTTTCTGCCTTTTATTGATACAGTCAGCTTATTAAACTAATCAAATATATCTGATAAGGACTCCGCCAGTATAATACTTAGCAGAGGGGAGTGCCATTTCAGAAATGTGTGCGCTTCTTTTCACAGTTCAAAAATGTGATTAAGCATCTGTCCTCTTGGAAGCTCACTGCGGTAGGAGAGCTGTGAGTGATCATAGACCAGCATTGTTAAAGGTTTCACAAGCCCGTTTAAGACTTCTAGCACTTCTGGCGTCATTTGCATTTTTGGTGAAGTAATCATCAAGGCAGAGAATTACAGTATCCGTAGAGGCTTTTGTTGGAATTTCTTTATAAAACAGTAGATAATCAGAAGATTAGTGCCCCAACAGCTTCTTACAAAAACTAACAAAGCGGCATTTCTTACATGAGTCAAAAGCTGGATGTGTGTATGGGCTCGCCTTTATTCTTTCCACAAGTTGAAATGCAGGGTCTTCACTTTCTAACTCACCAGACTTCTTGGTACCACCCAGCTGGCTATATCTTTTGTCAGATATTTTCATTAGACATGCTCCAAAAGGCACTGACAGCACAGACACACATGAGAGATCAAACTCAGTGTCTCCCTTAGTGGAGGTAAGACCTATCAGACAGGCAGCAGCTACAGACGCCTGTGTTGGGACACCTGTCAATCAAAACAACTCTGCTCTGTATCTAAATGGATATGTTGTGAAAAAAATCCCCCACTGTACAGTTGCTAAGGGGAAGCTGCCCACAGAGGCCATTTTTTCATGCCAGGCTGTGATGCTATAGATCAGGAATACTCGCATCCAGGCCTCGAGAGCCGGTGTCCTGCAGGTTTTAGATGCGTCTCTACTTCAACACTCCTGAGTCAAATATAGAAGTCATTAGTAGGACTTTGGAGAACTTGATTGCATACTGAGGAGATAATTCAACCATTTGATTCAGATGTGTTGGATCAGGGACACATCTAAAACCTGCAGGACACCGGCTCTCGAGGCCTGGATGCGAGTATCCCTGCTATAGATCATTCTTTTGTAACCAGCCTTAAGTGGCCATAAGAAGAAGTTTGTGACAGTTACATTTTCAGCCACAGCAGTGTCCACTTGTTTTACAAAAAACATTAAATATCAAAGGCCCCAGTAGCAGAGGCCTAGAGACCAGTCTACAACCCTGTGGCAACTGCAGGTGTCTAGGGGACAATGTGTAGCCCCCAAATGGTTGGCCAGTGATTGCTGAAGGTTGCTTGCTGTTGCCAGGTGGAATCCGTCGCAAAGAAGTTGGGGCACCAAATATCTGCTTGTAATTGCTTTGGTCACGCACAGATTTCAACGGTCACTTGTAGTTTGCATTGATGATGCCGTCTTGTCTGCAAACAGTCATCAAGTACCTGCCAAGTGGTAGCAAAACTGTGAAAATATGCAATCTGCTAGTGACCAAAGTGCCACAAGGAGGTTTTTGGTGCAGCGGTAGTTTGCAGTAGATTTCATTTGCCTGCAGCCAGCATCCAGCAACCACTGGAGATTGCTGGGGGTTTCCAGCTGATCTCTAGGCCCTGTGTGACTGAGGCTTAACCACTACAATTAGGCAAAACTGCGCCCAGGTGATGATTCTTTTGAGTGAGTGATGAATTCATATGAAATTATGATATCACCTTTTCCATTTTTTTCCACGTTTCTTGAAATATTTCCACTTTGCCTTGTGCTGATTTCTGTGGAAACACATTTTACAACTTAAGAAACTGCCAGTGTTTTATGTACCTCTGAGAGCCTACATATTCAATTTGTCAGTTCTCTGCATCGAGCAGCTTTCATACTAATTTGGTGTGAGTATTTTTATTTGTTTTTGCAGAGGTCACATTAAGCCTAGGAGTGGGGTCACAGAATACAAATCACTGAGAGCTTCAATGTGGATATCAGCCTTTAAAAGCCCGCTCTGGTTGGATCCTGGCAGATGGTAGAGTGGACGTGGGGGAGGGTGGTTGAGTAAAATGACCAAGCGCAAAAGAAGGCCTGATGGGCTGTCAGCAATCAGCGCTAAAACTCATAGAGCATCTTTGGCACACTCTACTTGCAGGTACCAGGTTCAGTCCTCAGAATGACAAACAACATGGCAAGTTAATTCAGGTGAAAGTCTCTGCTAAAAGTTGCCAACACGTCTGGATTTTTTTTTAACTCATTTCAAATATTACTGGAGGGGGGTCACAGCATGATTTTCAGCATCCACAAGATGATTTATTGAACGTGGAAAAATATATTCCCAATGTGCAAAACTGCTCTGTTTTTAATCACGGTAATAAGAGTTTTAGCTGTCAAGTAATGAATATTTGCTGCCTCCAGGCTCCGTCTTGTAATTAGAAAAAGTAAAATTGCCTGTCAAGGGAAAATAAAACTTGTCATTTGGTATCAAAGTCTAACGTTTTGTATATAAACACCTGCAACAGCGCACATTTGGAGCACAAGTAGGCGTTGATTTATTTGGGGGGGATTTTTGAGCTTGAAGCTAGAGAGCCGCAGTTACAAAGAGAGGAGTTTAGTCAAAGACAAACAGGATGTTGAAAAATTAGACAGTGTGTGTGTCCCAGCTTTTAAATTTGGTTTTTCCATCCTGAATAAACCTTTCTTCCTCTGCCTGGAAAAAAGCAATCAGGCCTCTATGAAAAAAAAAAAGAACTACTGGACTGCGTGATAAAATGGTCAACCCCTCCGATCAATATCCCACAATGCTTCCCATTAAGGTTTCATTTTAGCACACAGCGTGATTTCAGCATTGGCGGGGGGCAGAACAGAACGGTCACGGGTGGAGGGGGTATACAGGGTTTCATCGGAGGAGGGGTTGCACCATATGTGACAGATCCCATGACCCCATTCTCCGTCTACCCTCCAACTGAAAGCCTGTGTTCCAGAGTCAGTGGGTCGCGTCCCACTTCAAAACACAATAAGTTGCAGGAAATGACTGGGATGCTCTTTTCAAATTAACAAGTTGGCTGTTTTTGTGGAGTGAACCTCCTTAAAGTGAAATGTTGTAAATTAAATGTTAAATAAATTGCTACTGTTAGATTATTACACTGCTGTTTTATACAAACATACACTTAGAAAATATGGTGGATTATTCTGGCATGCGGATAGATGCACACCAAACTGAGCCCTAGGGGTAAAAGGCTCGATGGAAAGCCTCATCAGTGTAATGTGATGACTGGACCAAGATTAAAACAAAGTGCTTCACGGTCAGAACTGACTGACTAAATCTGTATGCTTTTTTAAAATTTGTATATGTTTCTGGATGTTTCTCCTCAGTTATCCAGGAGCATATGTTTAAGAGATCAATCAGTGACATTTTTTATTGACGCCCTTCTTCCCTGCACATGGGGAACTCGCACTCACTCAGTCAGCATCGCTGTGTGCGTGACTCAGGGAAATAGTGTGGCAGTGATTCATTTAGGTGTGATAGATGTGCCTACAGTGTACTGATCTGTCTTGCGTGACAAGATTAGTCACACTGGACACCTCTCTCAATTCTGGATGTGTGTGATTTGAGTGGAGGGCAGCATGTGTCAGCCAAGAAGTGTGTTTGTGTGGTTGTGGGAAATGAGATAATCCCAGTGAGCAGCTGTGCTTCAGCCTATAGAGCATCTGGTCAGGTTGGCAGTATGTTTATATAACAGGCGCTTCACCTCATATTTCTGGTGATTAGGTCTAATATAATGATAATTACAGGATGCACTGTGTGCTATTATTATGGCTGATGTATCCTTTTCTCAGGGTTAGCCCCAGGCGGCATCATTGTGACAGTGACCTTCTTAAGAAGGTAAAATGACCTGTCACAGCGACCTACCTGTGCCCAGTTGTTCTCCTTGACAAAAAAATGCTGTTACATGTCCCTTTGTCGTGTCAGATCAATATGTTGTCTAGCAAATATAAATTACAAGCATTTGGGTTGCAGTTTTAATATTTGGACAATAGTGACAGTTTTCCATATATTTATGTTTTACCACTCTACCACGTACCATTGGATGTCCAAGGTCAGGTCAAAGTTCAGGTTGTTTACACAGCTGCATTTGAGCTAGGTTTTCATTTTTAGCTAGCTAGACTGCACTCTGTGCCTATAAATGCATATTCTGAAGTAAAGCCCCTAAATATAGCCAGTCTTGTCAGTATGTTAACAGTCTTAGATGGGTCAACAGTATTATTTCAGGGCTGTCAGATATCTGGACCCGTAACACACCATTTTCAAAGCCTTCTCATCTGACACCAAACAAAACAATCTTGAAGCTGAATTTCTCCTGTTTGTGTGTTTCAGCTTAGGTAATTTATTCTTTCTAAACAGAGCAGGGAGGATGTACTATTATCTGGCACTGGAAACAAGTATCTTTGAAGTGTGTGTGTGCTTGTATATATGCCTGGCCACAAACATCTGTGCTGGGTTACAGGCAGGCCCCTAAAAGAAGTATATGCTCTTCTGGGTAATTGGATTACTGATTCCTCAAATGCAAAGGCTCAGACCCCTGAGTACTATTTTGTGCTTCCTCAGCAAACTTGCTGCTTCCTGCTTCATCCTTCCCTCTCATTTCCACTTTCCCCAAGACACTAACAATAGAGACTTTTTCCATTTGCAGGAAACATCCAGAAGCGCTGGCAAGTAGCTGTAGAAGCACGAAGGAGTTTAATTCTAATTCTCTGACCCATTTCCTCAAAGTCTCCTCCCATCATCTCCTGCTTCCAACTTTACGCTCAGTCTCATTACATCGGCATGGGCTAACCTACTGTATAGATGTGTGTGTGTGTGTGTGTGTGTGTGTGTGTGTGTGTGTGTGTGTGTGTGTGTGTGTGTGACTCATTTGACTGTAGTGTATGTGTCAAGGTCAGCCCTTCTTTCATAACATATCTTCTCATTCCTGCTTCCATCTAATTGATCTCAAAGAAAGAAAAATGCCCCTATATACATAAATTTGCTCGAAATTGAGATCTGTGTGTGTAACCCTGTGTGCTGGTCTGGGGGCAAGGTAATACTCATGGATAAATTCAGCTGAAATAGGAGGGGAATGATTTAATAAGGAGAGTGTAATAGAGGGAGGGAGAGAGACAGATAGGATAGATGAATGTTTTGATCAGAGCAATAAAGAAAGACCCCTCTCTCTGGCCCCCTTTCTTTGCCCTAGGCTCTGTATAAGTGTGTCTGTGTCTTTGTGTGTGTGTGCGCTTTACCCGGGCACCTCTGCTGTAACAATGAACCGGGATGAGAATGAAGGGAGACAGCCAGGGGAATAGTGTAGAAAACAGAGAGACAGCTTCAGTGGACTCCATTCAATCAGAGTAGCTCTGGACCCAGCTCATCTGCTCCCTAACAATGGAGAGGTCACTATGAATTAGAGACACGTAGAGATTCGGGAGATGGAAGGAGCCACGATGCACTCGAACACAGGCAGACAATACAGACACACACATGCATGCGCATAGTCTCTTGCTCACTTATTTTCCCCATCCGTCCCTATAACTCCCCTATTTCCCTCTTTCTCTTTCCATCTCTATCAGGCTGTCTCGGCTCTAAACAGGTCCACCAACAGGCTAAGCGTTGTGCAACGCCCTAGAGACCCAGTGTGACATTTAGTGCGCTTGGTTCCATTTCCCCTGTCATTATCGGCTGTCTATTCTGCTGCGGTTCCACGACAATAGCTGCTGTCTCACTCCAAACAGGCCTGCCGCTGTTGATGCCTTCTGAGAATAGGCTCCGGCCTTTTTGTAGGGTCCAAATTGCTGCGGCTTCCTGATGGGATGTATCGACTCGGCATCTGATTCAGAGCAGGCCAGTTACTGAAGGATGACGTGACGTTTGTGGCCGTGAAGAGTGTTGATTAGATTACCTTTTTTATGTTAGGTCTAATCTTAAGGGCAGCGCACAGTTGTCCAAACACATATTACTGCATGATAACAAACCACTGCTCCTTCTAATGGCCAGTAGGGGGTGTCACCTCTGGTTTCAAAAGTCTAGAAGTCTGTGGGCAAATAACCATAAGCCTCACTTAATACTTTCCTAATGAGATTATCATCAATTTCTGGTTTGGAGTCTTATTGATACAACATGGTGTTCATTTAAAAATATATAATAAGATGAATGATGAATCAGAGCGTTGATGCTTCAAGGCAGGGCTACCTTGGGTTTGTCATGCCCCTGCAGTATGAGTGTGCAGTGTCCCACAGTGTCTCAGTTAGCCCTTGCTTGTCACGTCTGGCTCCAGCAATGGACAGCAACAGGTAAAATGCTTAGCGCAAGACCTCAGGAAATGACTTCACAAGCCCTGGTGGCTGTGTCCATCATTTATATACAGTCTGTGTTTGGAAATGTTACAGTTTTTATGGATGTCAGGGTGTCAAAGCATATTTATAGGAACACCCTTCTTGTTTTTGTTGTTGTTGTTGTTGTTTTAGAGAAAAAAAATATAAAACAATAAATTTTGTATACGGATTTGCACTGTGGAGCAGGTGACAGTGTAATACAGACCACAGCCAAACTGAACCTCTTTAGACTGTGCTAGTGAGCTAAATTTATTGTTTGATTTTCAGACAACAGATTGCTAAGAACAGCTGCCAGTAGCTAAAGTAGAGTAGACTGCCGTCTCATGACTTTGTCTCTGGGGACACTGATGTAGCCAGCAGATATTAAGGCCTAGACTTCCTGTTTCATGCACCGTCATTCTTTAAAAATGCAATTGTAGTCCCTCTTTTACCCACCACATTTACTATTTACCAGGATGCAACCAATGCCAACTTACATTGCTGTACACTCACCAGTCACTTCATTAGGTACACTTTGCTACTAGTGGGTTGGACCCTCTTTTGCCTTCAGAACTCCCTTAATTTGTCACAAGGTGCTGGAAGCATTCCTCAGAGATTTGGATATGATAGCATTGCTGCAGATTTGTTAGCTGCAAATCCATGATAGAAATCTCCAGTTCCACCAAATCCCAAATGTGCTCTATTGGTTGTGATCTGGTGAGTACACTGACATGTTCAAGAAACCAGTTTGAGATTATTTGAGCTTAGTGATATTATCCTGCTGGAAGCAGCCATTAGAAGAGGGGTAAAGTGGTCATAAAGGGTCAGCAGCAATAATCAGCGAGGCTGTGGTGTTTAAACTGTGCTCATTTGGTACTAAGGGGCCCAATGGTGCCAAGAAAATATCCCCCATTACATCACCAACCTGCACCGCTGATACAAGGTAGGATGGATCCATGCTTTCATTTTGTTTATGCCAAATTCTGAACCTACCATCAGAACGCCGCAGCAGAAATCCGGACTCGTCACACCAGGCAGCGTTTTTCCAATCTTCTGTTGTCCAATTTTGGTGAGCCCATGTGAACTGTAACCTCAGTTTCCTGTTCTTAGCTAATAAGAGTGACACCCTGTGTGGTCTTCTGCTGCTTCACGGTCAGATTTGCTGTGGCTTCAGAGACTCTCCTCTGTATACCTTGGTGGTAACGAGCGGTTATTTGAATTTCCTTCCCATCAGTTCGAAGCAGCGTGGCTATTCTCCTCTGACTGACGACATCAAACAAAACATTTTCACGCAGAGAACTGCTGGACCGTTCTCTGTAAACCCTATAGATGGTTATGGGCTGCTTCAATAGTTATTGACTGATTAGATATTGGTGGTGATGCTCAGTTGCATAACAAGTTATTCTGATTATCTTTTGTGGAAGATTGCTGGCAAGATAAAGTGCATTTATTGTTGCGTCCAGCCGATTCTGACATTTGTGTTCTTCATGTACAGCTCTTCCTTCAGGACTATAGTGCGTCTGAGAACAGATTAAGAGAACTTCATTTCATTGTCAGTCGTGTCCTTCAACTCATTTCTTAGAAAATCTCATTTCTTAGAAAATCTCATCCAGTGAGGATCGTACTGTGAAAACCTTGTAAACCCTTCAGGGGATTTAGGTTAAATTATATCTGTGTTGTCTCTTTTAACTTTTTCCTTTCCACTGAATGCCTCTGCTAATGATTAAATCAACCTTTGTCTAACACTATTAGAAGTCATCCGCCTGTGATATTCTGTTTGAGTTATTTTGATACTTGGTTTGCTTTTGGCATTTTAAGTCATAGTTTAGTGCATAATGCTTCCTCTGTAGTTTTCTCCCACACACGTGAACTCTTTTGACACTGAGGTGAGCATGAAAACCCACAGCAGCCCTGGCCCCGTACCAAAGAAAAGAGCCAAAGCTGGTGATTAGACTCCTTTCTTTTACTTCGAGGAGTCTTTGTGGGAAAGTCACTGACAAACCGCTGCCTAACATGTGATGGCCTTGAGACACTGGGCTGCTGTTGTTGAACACAGAAATATACATTTTCTGTGCGCGATCAGTAAAGGGCTGTAATCTATTTTGTATCTCTGTCAGAAAATGTGCAGAGATGATTTCTTTAGCTCTTTAACAAGCCTGTAGGGGATCTTAACGCTGATGCAGCAGGGGGTCTCTCCCTCTGCATTAACACTAATACAGGAAGTATAGGAGTCAGAAAAGTACTGTAGATGCATCCCAACCCCAGACTTTGTGCTGCATTTTTAATGATCTTGACACTGCTTGTATTGGTATTGCAGGTATGTTACTACTACTTGAACAAATCTCCAGGCAGCAGACAGAACAAATTATTTTTCAGTGCAGAGCTGCTTTGGTTTTACCTGATTTATATTCTTTTACATTATTAACTCGGGCCATGAGCAGTAAAAGAGGACGCTTCAAAGAGAGATAAAAGTCAGCTTGTTCTCTCTGCTCTTGTTTACCATCTATCTCCCTGTCTCCAGCCAGCACCCCTAAATGTATACACAGCCGTGTGTGTGCGCGTGCGTGAGCCCGTTAAGCCGTTAAACACAATGTATGCATTTATGCGAGGGGGGATGAAGCCAGGGCGTCCAACTGATGAGACTGGGTTTAGCCTGATGAGTTTGACTTTGGGGTGAGAGGTAGGGGGTAATGGAGGGAGCCTGTGGGGATGAATCACTGCTGTTCACTTGGTGGTTAATGGTTAAATGGTTGTATAACCCTGCTGACACAATGTGGGTTTAATCTGCACAAGTAAACCAATCCAAGCGTGAGAACCGAAGAGGGAGTCAATCAGGTAAAATGTGGCCTCCTCAGCCTGTAAGGGAAAACACAATACACGGCCATGATGAAAACAACCAGTCACCCGCAATTAAACTCTCTCATTGGTACATTTATAAAGTGAACCTTCCTGTCCTCTCTGAGGGACTTGTTTTCAGAGAAGCAGAGGTTATTAGCTGGATTTAATAAGAAGAGGCGAGATGGAGGATGTCTGCTGACTTGATTCATTTTGATTCGTCCTGCATTTGTTTAGCATTAAAGGTCAGGATGGTGTTATAACATCACCGCAGCCATCAGCAAACTCCCTGAACTCCCTCCCCCCCTCTCCGCCGCTCCGCTCGGGC
>VUQK01013780.1:58184-84647 GCA_015106715.1 Bujurquina vittata | reverse complement strand
AAATGGATTTGCCCAGATAGATATTAAAAGACCCTGAAAATGTGCTCATTTGGACCCAGATGGTTGACTTACATTAGGCCTATGCATGGTCCATGCATAGCCCATGCATGCATGGACCATCTGGGTCCGAATGAGCACATTTTTAATATCTATCTGGGCAAATCCATGTAGGGCCACCATGGAAACTGCGGACAAACCCGTATGGGGCCCATAATGTGTGCCCTTACTTATCCTATATGGGGCCCACCTATGTGTGCTGGCACGGTTCATTCTGTTTGGAGGGGAACTTAATCCAAGTATGATAGTAGTCACTTTCCCAAGAATATGAACTTCAATCTTTAGAAAAAATAAAATCTGGCAAAGCCTCGTGGTTCTGGTTCGGGTTTTTTTGAATGTTTATTTGGTTTAATGGATTTCTTGTGTTTCTGATGTTCCTGTTTTCCTAGTGTCTCATGTTATTCCTTGTCCTCCTTCTTTACACTTCCCGTTTTATTTTTATTTATTCATTTTTGCTTTTTCTTCTGCTTTTTAATTTTTCCTGCAGCTTGGCTTATTGTCTTTGGATGCGGTCAGATAGTTTATTTTAAGAAGGCTGACTGAAGTGATGTTGAATTATCTGCAAGGCAGCCATATTGAGAGCTAATCAAATTCTCTAAATGCTGAGGGAAAGTGCTTCAGAGCTTCCTTTGTTGCCTCCTTCAGGATACACTGGAGCCCAGTGTCTGCTGTCGGGCTTTTTGGGGCAAGCGCTCGAAGCCATTGAGGCTAAATTTGAGGAAAGAGCAGACAGAAGCTCTGTGCGATATCATCCGCAGATCTGATACGAAGCCTAACCTGGCAGCTTTGTGGATGCAGATTGAGACCAGCAGGGGTTCAAGTTGGGATAAAGTATATCGTGAGGCTGGCCGGTGTTGCTGCTCTGAGGTTTACAAATGTGGATTTAGCCAACTGTATTCTACAATACATGCAGTATGATGTATGCAGGTGTTACATGAACTATCACGTCTACTTTCCAACATCCACTGTTGCCAGTAAAAAGATGGTATAAATGTGAATGCTTAGGAATGTGTTAGTAAAGATCATCACCAGCTTAAATTCAAATTAATGACTCCTAACGGGGTCCTTCTAGAATCAAGTCCTGTTACTCATCACTCACACTGAAACAAATCTAAAGCACTAAATTAACTTGTATTCAGCGCGACATAAAATCTGCATGTCCAATCAGACCTGATAAAAATCGCTTAAAAGTTTGCTGAGAGTTGAACTAACCCCGACCCCTATTAACCTTTAGTTCTCCTTTGAAAATGCAGTAGCTGCATGTTTAGCAAACACTGTGGGATTGTGTGCCGAGCTAGCTAGATTCTGAAGTTTTGTGACCGCAACTTTATTTGCATTCGCATGTGTTGATGCAAGACAGGGATGAAATGATGAGCCGAGTGTTCAGGTAGGACCTGGGGTGACATTATTTCCTCCATGGCTCGCTTGATAATGTTTTGTATTAAACTGTCTATCAGATTTAATTACTCATTAACTGAAGGTGGTGTTCTGGATGGCTGCGGCCCATTTTTAAACCCTGTGTGCAGTTACAAATACTTGTACAGTGTGCAGAGAGGCAGAGCATGTTTTAAAGCCTGACTATATTTCTTCTGAAGGACCGGAGGAGTTCTGGGCTGCAGCAGCCTGGCCCTGCCACTAAAGGTAATAGGGTCAGACAGCTGCATATTAGCCGCAGATCATCTCCTTCGACACAGCCGTGGATCTGACGGGGGGCAGCAACCCAGAGCCTATACCTGTCCTAGCCGACATACTAATCACATATACAGGGGACACAGCTGCATGCCTTTTCCTCACCAACTTCCCAGGTATACATCATGCCTTGCGGATTTTCCGTGCAGGCTTCATCTCCAAAGACATCCTCACTCTCTTCTTGTGAAGGTTGGGAGATTCATGCCGAATGCATCGAAGCAGATGAGCTACCGAATGTGCTCGCTCTGATGCGCGGCACCTCGTCTCCAGCCACGTGTTTTGTTAGGTCCGTAAGTCCAGAGGAGATGGCAGGTCAGGCCATTTTATTCACAGACACAAGAGCAGATCAGAGCCGCCTCTCCTCACGGCCATCATTTGAACAAGACAAACACGAGGCCTGTAATTAAAGATGTAACAAAAGCTCTGTCAACTGTTTCTCCTCTCATGTGCGCTGGCGTGTCGACTTGCATTACGGCACAAAGCTTAGTCTGGCGTGCTCCCGGATTCGAGGCTGCAAGGTAAGGTTCAGCTGTCCTCATATCCACTTGATTTAAAAAAAAAAAAAATACCCCAGTGTCCCTTTGAAACAAGAAGCACTCACACTTTTGTGTTGTTCTTTTGTTTTAAGCTTCATAATACGAGGGATGGAGATAATGAAATCCTTCAGAGCTCACAGTGATTTATATTGCATGACTGAGCAGGTTGGGATTTAGCGTCTCGCTCAAGGACACTTTGACAGCACGCATGGCCATTGATGGACGTATGCTGGCTGTAGAGGGAATTGAACCTGTGATCAAATTTTGGTTTTGTTTTTCTGCTTAAAATATTTCTTGAAGACAAAGCTGCACTGAAAGCAGAATAATGTAATCGATTAACTTAAAGCTCAGTGGACAGAGCCAAAGAGCTGCAGTGTTTCAGAGGATTTTGTGGTAACAAAAGACACAAAGGGGACAACAAAATACAGTAACGTGCATTCTTTTCCTGCCTGGTAGCAGACCGCTTGGCTTCCATGGAGGGTCACTGTCTGTCAGCGGTGGTCATTTGCAGTAGGACTTTGGGAGCAGAGTGTCAATGAGCCAACAGCCTTCACAAAGCACTTATTAACTTCTTCTGGCCTTTTACTCCTGTAACCTCACCTGGGTATAAACACTGGGTATCAGCAAAAACATGATTTTTAAGGCCGTTTCATACCGGATGCATTGTGTAAAAATGACACAAAATTCAGAATCTTTTCGGATGCAAACATGTTGTGTAACCTACATACACACCGAACACGTTGCGTTTTTGCGAATAAATCGCCCTCATAACACGCACTGTGAAAGAAACGAAGTCGGCATGAAGCGATGACTTAATGAGGACCTGATGTTTCTAAGCAACAGAAATGTCAGCAAACAGATTCTGGGTTCATCCAACTCATAAAAAAGCAGCAGCAGGGACAGTTTCAGGGTTTGGTCCCGGAGCTGAAGCTGCATCACGGCCGCTTTCGTGCATATTTCACGATATCAGTTTGAGCTGAGTTGGGATGACGTGTTTCAGAGAGCCCACTGACCCGGAGCAGCGTGTAGCTGTGTGTCTGAGGTAAAACAGTATGATTTCACTGTTCCTACATCGCTGTATATTCAGTACAGCGGCGTCCGCTTAGAGCTATAAGCGCACATGTTGCTAATGCAGCGCTCTGATTGGTCAGATCTGTTTGTTCGCAGGTGAAACATCGGAAAAATCGAACTTGAGCCGAAAAAATAAATGCCGCAAAATGGTCCTGTGAATTAACTCAGTCGATGTGAACGGCTGCATTAATAACAGGCAGGTCCGAAAAATATTTTTAACGCACGAAACATTCGCACGAAATTTACGCTTTCGGTGTGAAAAGGCCTTTATGGGGGCAGCGATGGGGGCCGAGGCATAAACTGAAACAGCGGGAAGACTATTACTAATTATAAAATTAAAATAGATGTAAACCAAAAGTTAATAAGAGTTAATAACATGCTTAAAAGATGTTTCTTACTGCTCTAAATAAATAAATTCCAATCGATAGATTGGTGAATTTCTTATGTCGTGGATAACAGCGGCTTGCTGACAAATCTGTCAGGAAGACGTCGAGTCCCAGACACCATCACAATAGCACTTTTGCTTGTTACCCTAGCTATCTGTAGGTTTCCCCAGGTAGATGAAAACGTTGAAGCTCAAAGAGCAAAACAAGTAAGGAAACTACCCCGAAGAACAAACGACTGAGAGAAACTGAGATTAAAATCTTGGGACAGGCACTGGCTCAGTGAAGAGAGCTGTAGGACTTTTTCTTGCTGATATTTCTACTACAGAAGAGAACAACATAGTAGGTGTTGCTGTGGCAGAGCAAAAGTTTGGAGTTTGGGTTTGTTATCATCCTCTCCTTCTGCCCACTTTCTTTCTACCTTCATCACTGTTCTATCTACTAAAGGCCAAAAGCCCAAAAAGAAATCTGAAAAAGAATAATTAAAAAAGCCAACTTGTTACCTTAAACTAGTGGGCGAGTAAAGTCTTTGCAACAGCTACACAGCATAGAGATGTGCACACAGACATGGGGACCTGGTGCTAATGCTTAAATGCTAACTGTGAGCAGATATCTGCATATGTGGTGGAATCAATGGGCAGTGAGCGAGATGTTTAATTCCTGAAGCTTTCTGGTTTCCCTTTGTAGTCGGCTGGCAGGCTGACTTCTATTTACCAGCCGTGTTTGAGCCGGTTTGGGTCACATATTAGTGAGAAAAACAAAACAAAAAGCTCCATTTTGAGTGGGACTGTGTTCAACATCTGTCATCTGATAATAAGTCAGGTTTTTATCAGCACTTTCATGTTTATCTCATTCATGAACAAAGAGGAACCTGGGAGCCCTGAACACAGCTGTCTGCAGACCAGCTGATGGGCTCCTCCATTATAAACAGATGAGTTTTGGAGCACTTTGAGATTAGATCCGATCGATGCTCCGCTGCAGAATAAAGTGTAAAACTTTGATCTGCTTTTGGTGATGCATTTGCTTCATCCGTTTTCAGGTAATGAAATTTACCATTATTGAAATAGGTTTAAGGAGGTTTTTCATGCACTGGGTCACTTTTTCAGTAAACGTTAAAGTCCTCTGACACTACCCTGCTCCTAATAGGCCATGTCACACTGACTGCCTGACTACAGCATCTCTACTAAATTCGAAGATGTCAATTTGGGGAATGTGGAGGTGTCATATTATCCCATTTTGTGCACTGGGGATGAATTCTGGATTAATTTTCCTACAGATAATGCCCAGATCAGTCCCAGAAGTGTCACATTCTCAAAAACTCATTCACGGCAGCAGCAGAAGTGATGGCAATTAATTCCGACTTCAGGAGGCGCAGGCCTGCTTTCTTCTACGTTCGTCAATACCAAATGTTTCCACATTCTTGGGATAGTTTTTGTCAGCTCCGTAAATGAGGTATTAAAATTCTCCTTTGCTTTCTGTGGCTGTCTATCCAGCACAAAAAAGACTGTTCTTTAGAAATAACTGAAGGTGACGTTTCTGCTACGCCTCCAGATTCAGCAGCCCAGATTCCTGCTTCGGTGTAGAGCTGAGCACAGCAGTAGAGTCATTAGAAGAGTCAGAGAGAGATGATTTCAGATCAGTCTGTCACCAACCTCTGAGCTGTCAACCGGGCATGGAGTTAATGGCAACATTATTAAATCAGCTCGAAAAACAGGTGCCAGATTTTTCCACGAGTCAAGCAGCATCTCAAACCTTTGTTTCCTTGTGCTCTTTCACTTTCTCTTGTTCACTGCATTTCCTGTTTCTCTTTGTAAGAATCACTGTAACTACAAAGTAAATTCATTATTCACTAGACAGTAGATGAAAAGTTTTTACTACAACTGGAAATAGACTGCAAAAAAAACATTAATTTTTTCTCGAAAACACTGAAATAGAAAAAAGCTGGCAGCTTTCCTATCACTTCAGTTCGTTGGTTATTTATACGGCACAAATCCACAACACTAGTCCTCTTTGGGATTTTTAATAGGTAAGTTTAAGTCTTACATTATAGATAGAAACCCAATAATCCAATAATACACCAAGAGCGAGTATGTGGATCAAAATACATAAAACTAAACCGAAGAATGAAAAAGTCCTGAGTAAGAGTTGCCGTCTAAAACTGTATTTTCTTTTTTTAGCCAAATTATTAACTCAAGCACTGAAAATTGTTATCCTTTCAGACAGTTTGCCAGCAACCTTGGTGCTGTTCCCTAGAGGCTGAATCCTAATGAGCAGTTTAATCCTTGAATATTTCCCCTAACGCCACCATGTGGTTGACATTTATCCTGAATTGAAAGGTCAACTTGCTAACGGCTAACCATGACATCTGCTGCAGGAATTCGTGTTCCCCTGAGGGTGAACCCTAATGATTTTGGTTATTAGCGGTTTCCCAATGGTACCCTCATAAGGCCGGGTTTAGAGTTTGAAGAGAAATGCCTTAGCTACTTTTGAATAGCTCGCCATGATATCTTCTTCAGACATTTGTGTTCCCCAGAGGATGAATTTGAGTGACTGTTGTGATTTTTTTTTTCGTTAACACCACCATGAGGTTGACATTTACAGTTTGAAGGGATATGCTTCAGTGACTTTTAGATTGCTTACTATGACATCTGCTGCAGATATTCATGTTCCCCTGAGGGTGAATCCCAATGACTTTGGTAATCCACAGTTTCCCACTGGCACCACCATGAGGTTGACATTTACAGTTTGCAGGGAAAATCCATGAGCAACCTTTGAATAGCTTGCTATGAAATCTGATACAGAGATTCATGTTCCCCAGAGGGAAAATCCCAATGGGTTTGATTATTTACAGTTTTCCCTTTGGTACCATCATGAGGTTGGCTTTCACAGTTTAATAATAAAACTCCTCAGCAACTTTTGCGAGGACATCTGCTTTTCCTTTGTGCTCCTTGGAGGGTGAATTTGAGTAACTGTTGTGATCTCAGAATTTTTATTCAATGGCGCCACAATTAGATTAAATTAGATAACCATGGAATGTGGCATAGACATTCATGCTTCCCCGAGGGGGAACCCTAATGACAGTTTGCAATGCCATATTACAGTTTGAAAGTGAGACTCTGCATTTAAATGGCTGAACAGACATTCATGTACCCCAGAGGATAAAATCAGGTGACTGTGCCACTGCCTCTTACAGTGGAATGTCTCAGCAGTTTTAACTGTTTAACCATGAAATCTATTCATGCCCCCCTCAGGATTGGGATTGTTTTGTTAGGCTATTTCAGTTTGAGAGTAAACGTCTCCTCTGTAGTTTGTTAAAAGCAAACGAATAAGGGTTTGTACCATCGATACTGCCCTCACTTTTTGTGTAGAATGTATCTTTTGTGTCTCACAGCCATCCCTCGATAATCACATACAGCATAAAGCCCCATCCACACACTTGTTCGCCATGCATCGCTGATCTGTAGCTGAAGGGTGGTCGCTATAATGGACATGCCAATCTTCAGTTGCGTCGCTAACCCTCTAGTGTACGTCCCACTCTGTCATGTGGCGACCAGTATTATCATGAGTCCACTGGAAAACGCTTCAGTCGCTCAACTCATAGTTTAACTTGCCACGCCGACTGTGTCATTTCCCCCGTTGCAGCTGAAATTCAGGGTCTCTGGTGTCTGTGTGGGCAGCCTGTAATGGGCTACCTAACCTGAACAGTGAAAGACCAATAAGTGCACGTCATGGTGAGGCCTCATCATTCATCCATCTACAGTTTACATGTACAAGGATCACCATTTCTCCTACAACATTGCATCAAAATTGCACACATTGATCACCAAATGGGTCACGTTTGCCATTTTACAGGTAAAATCGCTGCTCCTCATAGATGATTGGTCAGATTTTAGTGAAACAAGCGTCATTTGTCCTGGATGTGACTGTTTGATTGTGTCCTTGACTTCTCAGTGGATTTTAATTCCCATTACTTTGTGGAATAAAGCCAGCCAGTGGCAACCAACTTATCACTTTTTTTTCTGTGTGTCACATATTACATTAACCTGTGACTTGTGTTGGATTGTGTGTCAAACAGTTCTGGTATTGTTAGTCTGAGCATGTGAGCATGCTCACGTTACTGTTACCTTAAAGCTGGGAGCATGGTCGCAGACTGTGTTTAGTATTTCTGCATTGATTTTTTTTTTTTTAACTTTACTGTATGTAAGCTGAAATTAATATCCCTTAATTAACAACTGATTATTCCATTGTTCAGCTCCATGATGTATCACTTTTTATTATTACCCACACTGTCTTGTTATTCCCTTTTCTTCATGCAGGAAATTTGATACTAATGCTGGTTGGCGTACGAGCGGATAAGGCTGCACAGAGGCTGGCTGTTGCTTACAAAGCCACACACACACACGCACGCACGCACGCACACACACACACACACATCAAATATGTGAGTACCTTTTATCCAGCAGCAGCTTGTAAAGTCACCAAAATGGGATTCTTCCACATAATTGTTAAGTGCACTGATGAAAAAGTCGTGTTCTTTGGTAAAAGGGTTCGCCGCTGCAGCCCAAGAATCTCTGACCTGGTGCGTCTGCGAGAATAAAGCAGCGGGCACAGCTCAGGTTCTTTGGATCCTGGACCTTCTGAGATGAACAGGTCCTTTAATGCTTTTAGTTGCCAGGTGACACGGGGGAAACGCAATGCTGTAACAGACCTCACGAGTTAGACTTCATTCAAAAGGAGGGCTTCATAAACACCCTAATTGTTTTTAACTTTTTCCAACTAACGAGGAGTCGGCCGAGACTGGGCAGCGCGACTTTAAGAAGATGACGCTCTTTTCTTCTTTTTGGATTTGTCACATTTATTTAGCTGGAAAACTTTTCATGCACAAAGCTTTGAAAGGAACCACTATGATAAGCCGGGTTTGTTTCAAGGTAGAAGAAAGTGGCGGATGGTGTTGTTTAAACCCCCGCTGGACTATTTCTTCCTCTGATCAGTGAATCAGTGTGGAACTACAAACGCACAGAAACCAACAAAAGAAAGCATTTATCATGTGTGTGGCTGCCTCCGGCATACCCGACGTGTAACGGAGCGCGTGCACTCGACCTAATTGTTATTCTGTTTACTCTAGGAAGTCGAGATCAGGAAATGTGCCTATACGGAAGCAGTGAGCCCTTTTTAACCAGAGATAGTTATCTATTTAGTAAGTTAAGTATGTCCTGAAGAAAATGATTTCTATGCTTACTAAATTTACCCGATGCTGCCAGCGCCTGATTTAAAGTACTCTTGAACGGGATGCTATTTTTCATTTGGAGGAGCATGTATGCCTTTCTTCTTTCTATATTCATTTTGTTGGCTGCATGTAAATAATTAAGCAGGAGTAGCATTGCAGACAGAATGCATCCATAATTCAGACATTTCATGTTCTGCGTGCATTCGTGTTTGTTGCTTGCATCAGTCACAACGCATGTGCTCGTCCTTAATTCTTACTTCAGAAAGTTGCTCCAGTCTTTCAGATTGAGCCTCGCCGACGGGGTCACAGGGACAGAGCACAGAGTAGGGGTTATGGGGAATGACAGAACGGGGAGGGCTAAATATCAGAGCAAGACACGCTGTTCCTGAGGTTTGTGGTCCTGCTGCTTCGAGGCCCCCGCGTCTCCTCAGCTCCTGTCAGCTCATCAAGGCCAAGTCCCTGCCTATTCCCGCTGGAATACCGCATCAAACAGCCCGGGGAGCCTTTTATCCCAAACAGAATGCCGCCTCTTGTCACAGCGGAGGCTCGGCAATGAGGCGTACACGGATGGTGAAGTTTAACACGGTGGAGTGAAAGTCAATACCCTGCTGAGGTGGCGTAGCTCAAACACGGGGGGGAGGGGGAGGGGGGGGATGGTGAAAAGGTCACCAGGAAAATGGGATCTGGAAAGAGGCAGCTTATCTGAGACAATAGCAGGAGAAGCAGGAAGCCAGATGAAGCCAGGCAGGCACTTAATGTCACGGTTCACTCTCTCGACCCCGTGCCAATTCTGATGCCTCACAATTAAGGCCAAACATCTTATTTTTGTCTTTTCTACCAATTACTGTAAAGGTTACCACAACTTGGCTTGCGTACACAAATCCTCCATCACATGTGCGTGTGTGTCTCCCTCGCACTACAAAGACACAATGACTTCCCGCTCTAATTTCCCTTTGTTTCGACCCGTAGCCAAAATCAGACATGAAAAGGCTCGACTGTGCACCCCAAAGACACAGAAGAGCTCTTTGTACTCGGGCTTGTTCTGCTCGATGCCATTTCTAATCTCGGGCAGAAGGGAAGAGAGCTGCTCCTCTTATCTTAGATGACATGGAGGCTTTGCTCCCTCTCTCTGGAGCTCTCTCATCTTGTTCTTCAGAAACCTAACCCTCTTTCATGCTTTCTCCTTGTGGTGGTTGTGGTGGCAAAGCGATACGCTGAGTGAGACCGGCTGAATTTTGTTTAGGTTATTCCGTTTGAAGGCTGTTACATGATAAGTGAGAGTAAAGAAGCAGGGTCTTACCTTCCCCGGCTGTTTTTTTTCATCACTTCTTTTGGACCTTACCGTTG
Organism: Bujurquina vittata; assembly: GCA_015106715.1. Taxonomy (NCBI): domain Eukaryota; kingdom Metazoa; phylum Chordata; class Actinopteri; order Cichliformes; family Cichlidae; genus Bujurquina; species Bujurquina vittata. Next base: position 74,337 of record VUQK01013780.1, on the reverse strand, counting down.
TCATTATTTTTAATCGGCTCTTTGAAGCATGGCAGTATTGAGAGCTATTTTAATACGGGGGAGCGGGGTTTATTAACTGGAGGTTTCTCTGCTACAAGTGTGGCCTTGTGAATGTCTGTCTGCAAGTCAACCTGAGGCTTCTTTGTTGTTGTTTTTTTGAGAACCAATGTTTGGGCTATCTGAAAAGTATCAGTGTTTGAGTGCTCTTCAGCTAACACAAGAATATAGTGCTGTGGATGCAGTAGGAGAAGATGCAGCCAATTTCTCCTGGAGATCACTCCTGGAGTAAAGCAATAAAAAAAGAAGCCCCTATAACCCAGACTATTAAAAAGATGTACCAGTTAACACCTGTGGACAGAGTCTCAGGTGTTAACCGTACACCTCAGGGGTTAATAACTGCAGCGAGTTTGCTGCAACTGTGACGTTATCCAGTGGTGCATAACTACCTGTCGGATGCAGCTGTCACTGTGGCTCATGCTGGTTAACAAGCTAAATGGAGTGGTGCTTATACAGTTCTATTTTTTACTCTGAGCACTTAAGAGCACTTTTCATTACCAGCCACGTTCACCCATTCACACACACATGCATCCATACGGGACTTTATTGCACACACTCACGCTAAACTTTTCTTCACTTTGGGAGGAACGTTTAAAGCGTTCACCAATGAGGGTGAGGAATACCGGTGATTGACATGTGACAGCATGGTAAATACGTTAGAAGAGCCTGGAATGTCCTTTACACACCGGCCATTAGTGACATAGTGAGATAATCGCTTCCTGAGCAGACGGGCCTTCATGTTGCATAATTTCCGGGCTTAATAAAATTTAAACTGGGTGATTTAAAAAAGAAATAACCCCATATAGTTTTCATTAAATGGGAAATTAGCCATAGGAGGAGGGCAAAACAGTTTTTTGTTGGCTGTAAAAGTGTGATTTTCATGGCTGATGATGGGCATTTTAACATGGAGTCTATGGGGTTAACTCACTTTTAGAGGCAGCCCCTGGTGGCCACTGGAGGAACTGCATTATCTGGATTTTGCAGCCCTGAGTATTGTCACTCGTTGAAACATTAGCCAGCTGATTGCTGAGCGCTGTAATCAGGAACAAAGTGAGCACTTTCATACTTTGGTGTGATTGTTAAATGCCACTGTATATAAAAATGATTCATGGGCTTTAACCTATGCAGACACACGGTGGAATACATACCATGCAAGAATTGTGATATTTAGTTATATGAAATTAAAAGACCTTCCCTTTTGCAGCTTCTTTTAAATTATCTTACCTTTGGCTTCTGCACTCTTGCTTGCAAAAAATAGTGTGATAAAGGAAGAAGAAGGAGAAAATAGTTCCTAAAGACTGCAGAAGATTAAAGAAAACAATTAGCTGAGTGATAATGCAAGACTGATTAGTGGTGCAGTACCAAAACCTTTAAGTTCTTTGCAAGTCTAACAACCATGACATCTGCTTTCCCCATGAAAGCCTTAGTTTGTTGGAAGTTGTGGTGAAAGGTGCTCCGAGGTGACACAACCAGTCACGGCCTTTAGCAACCTTAAGAGGAGGCGTACTTTATCCAATGCGTGAAAGCAGCGTGTCCCTATAACATCCTGCATATTACCACAAAACCAAAGTGCAGCAACATGCAGAACACAACTGTATCCAATCTACTTAAACGGTGAGTCTGGGCCTTTGTGGCGGGCGCCCAAAGGGACTTGTTCTCCAGACGTCTACCACCACAGGGAGAGGCCCTTCCATAAGTCCTATAGGTTCAATTTGTTCTGCCAATTATTATCCTCTGCTGTGCCACAGTGATGGAAGGTGTTGTTCAGTGTGCCTGAATGCCACCCTCTCCAACAAAGAGGGAGCCCCTGCCTTTTTTCCGGGGGTCCAGTCAAGCATTCGCTAACAGATTGGCCGGGGCGCTAACCAGTCAGGTCTTCAAAGAGACAAAGACGACGGGGAGGGCAGCGAAGGAGGGGAGGAGGGGTCGGCGGTGAAGAAGAATGACCTGCCAAATGAGAAAGAAGACATATTGAAAGGGACAGAGTGGGAGAGAGAAAAAACATATTGAACCGATGGAGAAGTGCAACCTTTTGACCATCTGGCTCAGTGGGTGACAACAGCCTTCATCTGTATTTTTAGAGCTGTACAACACACCAAATTACTCTGTCAGGAAGATTAAGGAGAGTCAAAGGGCTGTCGAGTGGAAGGGAAAAAAAGAGCAAAGATGTCCCAGAGGGAATAGCGGATAAACTTTGCTTCATCACTTTACTTTGTCTGTAAATACAATATGTAACCAGTTCAAACTGTGTAATGAAAGAAGAAAATAGGAACCAAAGTAGCCGCCTTGAACGCTTTCTCTGCAATATATTCTCATTTCTGTTTAAACATGGTTGAGTACATCTCCAATATGATTTCACGTCCGCTGTCCTCCTCCTGAGGAGAAATATGCAAGAGGCTCGACTCTGAGAACCTCTGCATTAATTCCATGATTGCTTAAATGAAACGCTGCTATTTTCTCTCTCTCTGTGCTAAACAGGGATCAGATCTCCGTGACCATGACTAATCTTCCGCTGCGCTTATTGTGTGTATTGGCGTGCGCCTGATTTTTTTCTGCCTCTTTTTGCCAATTTGGAAAACTAATTGCTTTGACTCTGACCGGGCGAGCAGCAGAATATAATGCAGTGTAAAGCTTCATCTTTCATGCCCATAAATCCCTCTACAGACCCAGCGGTGTACAACACCGCCTCATTAAAATGCATTAGGGCAGGTTTGCTGGCGTTTTCCTTTTTGTCCTCCATCTTTCTCGACTTTGGCCGGTGATCCTGCACCCCTGGCAGTTGCCACACTCTCAGCCCATGTTTTTCCCCGTCCACACCGGCCACTTCATTCACTTGCAAATTCCCTGAGATGAAATGGGTTGCACGCCCCCTCCACGGCTTACTATCTACCACCTACCTCATGCCTCTCTCTTCTCATTCCCCTATCCTTCGCTCGCATGATTTTGCACCCCCTCCTGCTGTAATTTCACCCCTATCCTGCTGTCAGTCCCCCCACCTTCTTCTTTCTCCACCCTCTCCTCTACCCACTGACCAAGGTTGTAGATTGCTGGATTACGCCGGAGCCGGGGGGAGGTCGTCCCACTGATTGTAAAGAGAGGGACAATTGGTCCTTTAGTCTGATTGGGTTCCCAGATAGGCAACACCGGGGATGAGAGTGTGCAGACAGGCATGAGAGGCAGAAAGCTGTGGAGACGGCGCACAGGCAGTAGCAGAAGATCTATATTTATTTATATATACAGATGGAGAGAAGGGAAACTTTACAAAGAGGCCAGTGAGAGACAGAGCGTGGACTCAAGGTGACTTTAGCGACGCTGATTCACTGCAGGCAGCAGCTCTCACAACTTTTACAAGGCAAATTTAGCAAGCGTGCGGGGAAAAGAAGAACAAAGAGATAAGAGGAGGAGAAAACGAGCAGGAGCAGGAATAAAGTTAAAAAGGTAAGGCGTGGATTTGTGTGTGTGTGACTTTCACCGGTCACGTTTTGAACTGTGCCAATAATACTTTGAAGCTGTAAACAGGGGGTACAGTGAGGGATGCGCACGCTCCACTGGGGATTTCTAAGCAGTAACCGAACGCCGCGCCATCCGATCGATAGTTCGATTTTCTTTTTGCATGCATTAACTGATGGGTAGTGTTTACAGAAACAAGCATGTGGCTGTCAAAAGTAGGTCAGGGTGAGGTTTTTTTTTTTTTTTTTTTTAAGCAGAGGGGGGGGCACAACAAACTTTCCACAGCTCCAATTCTCAGCACGTCTGCGCTGTCGCTGCTTCAAACAAGTCATGCCGAAGGAGAGGAATGCCTATCTGCTTTTAAGGGACCACCATTTGGCATTCAGACCTCATTCCACAGCCCGAGTCAAGGTTCTAGTTTCTCAAGATGAGGACTTTTTTTTTTCTCCCCACTATCAAACCCATTAAGCTATCGCCTCTCTTGTAAGGCCCGCAAATAAGATACCAGATTGGCAGGTGCGTCCTCGCAGGAGCCGACAGGCTCCTCTTGCCATTATCGGGACGAGGATTCTCTGAAAGATGAGTGCTGGAATCCATAATGGCAACACCGTTCAGGTTTCTCAAACGACATTTCCAGCACAGGAAATGGGCCTAACGAGGAGCGGGGGCTTCTCCAGCTGCTAATTTAAAAGGATCCGTCCCAGAGATGCCGCGGTTTAATTTGCGACACTGATTGCAAACTTTTCCAGATGACGCTTATGAAGTGTGACATCATTTCCATGCACCAGTGCCCGGGATGAATGCCAGTTTGTGTGATTTAATTTCTCAATAAATGACAAGGCTCCTTTTATGGCCTCCAGCAGGCGATGAATGAACTGAATGTGCACTGGAGGAGGAGACAGAGGCCAAAACTACAGTAGAGATGGGATAAAAGGACCTTATGGAAAGCTAAAAATAAGCCGGAGCGGTACAGTAGCACAGATGTTGAAAAAGAGGGAAAAATGAGGAACGGGTGAATGAATTATTTCTGTTAGCAAACTTCTGAAGCTCAGCCAGCGTGCAAAAGAAACTAGATAGTGGAGGGAGGGAGGGGGGAGTAATTAAAAGCACCTTACAGTAAATGAGCCGCAGGGAGGGAGACGCTGGTTGCGGCGGTGGCGTGCACAGCTGCACCGACCGAGCGCCGCACAATTAAAGCAGCAGGTTCAAAGACGGGCTCACGCCAGCATCTGTGTCCTGGGGGGGTCCGAGGTCGGTGGAAGGAAGGCAAATAGAGGCCAGCAGCCCGACGCGCACACAGGCATGCTGTGAACTTATATTCATACCAACACACAAACAACTGTGTGATCTTGAGAGAGTTCGGCTAAGCTGGATGCTGCCTTTGAAGGCTCGCCCCGTGAGCCGGCTGAGGAAACCGGGTTTTTGCTGCAGGCGGTGACGGTATAGAAACCACAAGAAGTGGTCAGGTTTATCCACACGCATACAAAACATACAAGAGGCCGTGCTGCAGCAGAGGCCTGCTTGTTAAAAGTTCATGCAAGCAGCCGTCTCCGTATAATTAGGTAAATAAGTAAATATACGTTCAGAAATTCTTAAAAACCTGCACTTCTTTGGGGAATATGGCCCGTCACGCTCGGGCTCGGGCCTGGAAGTGAAATTAGATTCAGAAAAGTCTTGGGCAGTTTTGCAGCGGCGGCTCAGCTTATTGTGTCCGGCTTACTGAAAGACACTTTCTCATGCCGGGTCTTCTGCTCTTCAGAAAAAGTGCATCGATGCAGCAACTTCGCCTGGGCCAGAGATACTCCACTTTCCACCGTGCAAAATCAATTGTGGTTAACAAATTGGCCGTGACGTTTCGCCCCGCCGGGGTGGGTGGATCCCTTTTTCATGGGTCCACCCAGTTTTTAAGGAGCTTTTTCCACAGTGTGGGAGGCCTCTTTTTAAAGCTGAGGTGAGAGGAGCAAAGACATGGCCACTGTGAAATTAACACTTAATAATGCTCCACATAGCACCACACACTGAGCTGGACCCTGATAACCTCGCAAAGGGAATGGGAGTGTGGTGGACTGAAAGGTCTCTGGCAAGTTTAAATCAAATGAACTTTTTTCTTGCTTATCTATCAATAATTGGTGTATAACAAACAAAAAGATGAAAACTTTTGTCAGTTTTTGAAATGTTTGGAAAATAGCTCGTTTTTCCATAGTGTGAAGTTTAGAGGCCAAAATCTTGGTTAAGAAATTAAACTTTTTGGAACTTTCCCTCAGAAATAATTATTGGTTTGCAACAAGTTCTTGATATTACTTTTCTGAACTTTTACATATGAGTTCGTTACAACTGCAAACTTTTTGCTGTCTCAGTTCTTCTAGTGGCATCAGCACATAGTTGTATTATTTGTGTAGTACGTGTAACTTGACGAGGTGGTGTTGTCCCGAACCGATCAAAGTGAGTTGTGCACTTGCCAGAAGCAACTTTTGCAACATTTAACAACACAAAGTACCTCATTTAAACGTTTGCAACTTCTTTATTAAAAAAGTTACTCTGCAATACAGATTCAAATTTAAAACGCATAAACAGTAAATGACAACAAAATGTTTGAAATCTGCCGACTGCAATTCCTGAAAAAAACTTGTAACATGTAAGCATTGACCTCCAGGTTACATATCGTCACGCACGGAAACCATGTCAGAAAACCTATGTGCATGTTTTTGTGTGATTATTTGGGGGTTTTTTTGTTTTTTGTTTTTTTTTTGGGGGGGGGGGGGTTAGTTCTGTAAGCTTTTCATGGGTTTTACTGGTAATTCACAAATTTCGTCCTCAGCCCCCTGGTGTACCATGAAGGTACTGCAGGTAGATCATGAGAGGTTATTTAATAAATATTTATCTGTTGTTTAAATCAGTTCAATGAAATTCTAATAAGAGTTTATGACTTGATTTAGACAGAATAAAGTCACATCCTTTAGATTACATCCATATGCACACAGAATTTTTTTTTTAAAGCAGGGATTTGAGCCATTGATCAGTTCAGGCTGCTGTAACACAGTAATTCCCCAACTTGGTGAATAAATGCACATGTCCAAATCATCTCTCTACCTCTGTCTCCAAACTGTTCAACCCTCTGATGCACACATTTCTAATCCTGTTCCTCCTGGACACTCCAGCTTAGCCGATAGATAGATATCTATAAAAATTAAAAAGAACTCAATAAATCAAAATGTACATATGGTTAAAAGGTTAAGGAGCCCATATGAAATGAATCCAAGCATTGTGGTATGAGGTGGTTACATAGGGAAGACAACAAATGATCCACAGCCATATTTATTTGGACGTTCTGTACGTCAGCTGATGGAGGAATCCAAAAAGGGTGTCAATTCAAACTGGATTCAGCAGGCAATATGGGTGCATCAAAACAGCTCTCGGTTCAACATTCAGGTCACAGAAATGTCCTTGATTGCAGCAGTTTTCAATCACAGCTGTGCCGCCCCTCCATTTTTCTTCTTACCTGTCAGATTAGCCTGTTTGGAACAAACTACGCTCACGGTCGGTCAGGTGTTTTTGCCCTCGACACTGAAATCTTTACACGAGAAGCAAAATGGAGCCCGGAATGACCCTCAAAGTGTCTCCAAAAGCCCCTTGCACCAACTTTTGGGACTTGTGAAGTCTCAGTTGGGTTTAACAGCCATCCCTATGAATACAAGCTGCACGGGTTATTTCATGCGAATGCGAGTGCTTTCTGAGTGCATTCAAGCAGCAGTGCGTCAGTAAGAACAGGTGGAGGTACAGATCCTGTCAGTCGTACTGCGGCAGTTTGTTTTCCTCCATTGGAAGAAATCACTCACCTCACTCCCTCACGCAGGAACAGTTTGATATAGTCTGTTGTTGTCAGATCGCAGCTAATGGAGCAGCAGGTGGACTCGGAGTACGATGATACGACAATATGGCCTATCATTTTCCCACACCAGCTGCTCCCCCTGACAATCACTGTCACTCAGTTCTTTCCTCTAGCCCTTCCTTTCAATGCTTTCTTTCGTTTTAACACTGGACAAATTGGACGCTTCTGTACCTGCTTTTTTTCCATTTTGACTTATTTTTCTTTTGAATACAAAGTCAGATTTTTCTACATGGAGGAATGCTTCAGCCCGGTGGGAAAATACCTCTTTGCCTTAAATCTTGCAAAGCTTTTTCATATGATTGCTCCGCCACCCTCCACCTCACTCCTCATCCCTTCATCTTCCCATCCCCTTCAATCCGCCATGCACGGCAGCTGCCGTTTTACTTAAACAAGCGAAATGCCATAAGATTAGCAGAAGAGAGCTGTGAGGAATGTTTTGCCAGCACAATTACGTCGCATGTCACCTCATTAGGCATGACAAAATGGAGCAAAATGCCTGGGTGCAAGCTGTGACCTTTGGAGGGGAGGAGCCGAGAGGGGAGGCAGGTCTGGGAGCTAATTTGACTTCATAATGGCAACCAGGCGGCTTGAATAGGCAGAAAAGAGGGGAGCAGCGAGGTCAAGTGTCAGTCGTCCTGCCAAGCGGCCCTCGCAGGGATTGTCTTAACATGCACGCACACACACACACACACACACAGCTCAGCCTCCCGCTGACAATGCAGCCACGCCTCCCGCCCTTCCCTGCCTTTTGTGCCTCTTCAACAATGATTAACTGAGTTTGGCGATTCAGGCAGTGCACGGCAGCACAAAGCGCTCTCTCTTACAAAACATAATGGAGTCAGCCAATGAGTCAAACAGTCTCTCTTTCTTCCACTGCTTCAAACTTTCTGCTAACAGCCTCCTCTCTTTTTGCTTTTCTTTCCCTTTTATTCCCTCCCCTCCTCGTGCCCCTCTTCTACTTTCAGACCGTAAATCTGCCTGTTTTCCCCTGAGCTCATTAATGCAGGAAGATGCGGGCAGATGCAGCCGTCCTCCTAATACATGAAAACAAGATGCAGATGGGAAGAGGCAGCGTAGGTGCCATGCACTGCATGTGAAAACGTATTGATTAACTCAGATCAATACCTTAAAAAGCATCTCCTGCAAAAATCCACAGAAGTGACCTCGCTGATCTTAAGGATTCGTATGATGCTCACATCAAAAAGAACGACATGGAGATGGTATTTAGAGGCATGAAATCCTGCAACCAGGCAGCACCATAGGGGCCTTCCAAACCTGCGATATGGAAGGAAGAAAAAAAAAGCTATACACAGCACACTTGTAATGAACGGTGTGCAGCGCTGAAGGGAGCTTGTAGAACACGGTGTGAGTCGAGCTGAGCACGGGTGTTAACAGAAACACTACAATCTCAGAACATCACACCCCCGGGCCTTTTACAGGAGGTGTGAAGGAGCTCACCTCTCCTCATGACAGGAAAAGGAGGAAGGAAGAGAGAGTGCGCTTACACTTGCCCGTGTTTTGTGTCCCGAGCTGGAGGCAAAGGAGCTGGAGCCGGTGCTTCATTATTTCTGTTATCTCCTCCGGGCTCCAAAACATTACATCGCTTTAATATTTTTAGGGCAGTTTGGGCAACAGAATGTGAAATGTGCATTCTTTTATCTACTTACGCTGTAGAAATATATAATACAAGATTGAAAGATGAAAAGACTGTATAGAAAAGATAGAATTAGCCACCATTAGCAACAAAATTAGCTTTTTTTTGGTTAATGCTATGTTGGGGTTTTTGGTGCCAAAAATGACCTTACTTAGCAGAGAGGGTGGCGTCCTAAGGTTTCAGCTACAGCTGCTGTATGGGGGCATCACGCAGATACAGACACCTGCTAATTACTGCTAAATAACAAAAATATCACACTAGAATGAGGAAATCAGTTCCTCTGTCCTTTTACTTAGTTGTGGCCCGGTTTCGAAGCATTAACTATAGTGTTATGGATGCTGTCTTACTAAGAGACAACTGTTAATGAGTGCTAACTGGATGCAAAATATTGTCCCTCAAATGGAACCACAGATTTAATTAACTGCTAGAAATATTCTTTGTCAGATAATTACAATAAAAATGCTGCAAAACCGAAAACACAACAGAGATCGTGTTCTGTGAAGTGAATCCGTAGAAGTGATGTCTTGCAGACCGGTCGCTACTGCAACCACCAATGCTGATTAGCCAGCAACCTCTGGAGCTGGAAACTGGAGCTAAAACAGGAACTGCAGTTCCTGTAGTGGCCACTCGGGGCAGACTCCTAAAGTGAGCCAAAGACCAATGTGTTAAAACTGGTAAATTTACAGCATCAAAAAGCATTTTTACAGCCTGGTACTAAAAACAAAAAAAGGTTTTGTTTCTGTGTACAATGTCCTCCTTCATAATAACTGAGCGTGACGAAGCTTTTTCTTCCTCCTCCACCTGGATAATTAAGTTAGGGGTGTAGCTGCTTTAATCCCCCCGGGGTCTGCTGGCTAGACGTGTGTCTGCCCAAACCATTTACGGAGGATGCTGATAATCAAGCTAGTTTGGATGATCTGATGAATTAGCACTCCACCCTCTCATCCATATGAGGCAACTTGTGGCTCCATACACCCACGTGGCAGCAGCCATGGGTCCCCCCCAGTCTCCTGGGCCCTTGGGTGCACCCTTGTCCTCCGCACTCCAGCACAACTTGCCGCTATCCTTCATGTCCCAGTCTTGTTGATGGACCCCTCCTACCTCCTGGGCTTTAATGAGGCTGTTTGCCTCATTAAAAGTGAAGCCTTTGACACCCCCATTCAGCTTGTTGTGTATTAAAGCTGATTGCCTGTTGGCCTAGCTTAACAAAAAAGTAACACTAAACTGGTTACTGTCAAAATTTTAAAGATCCAGCTACTAACAGTTCAAATACATGATGGAAGCTATTCCTTTACAAACAGCAACTTACCCGATGGTCCATCTATTTTGTATCCAGACTGGTTCTTGGATAACACTGGAAACCCCCGAGAAAGTCCTAACCTTTCTGAAAACGATTGTCTGACATTCAGGGCCACTTGGGCAGCTGTGCAAAAGTCAGAAAGTTTCACATACATTATTTTCCACCTCTTCAGTCTCTATAATGATTGATTTTCTTTTTCTCTTTTTTGTTCAGATCAGCTCCAACTAATTCGGATGGCTCATAAACCTGCTTAAATTCCCACAAAATGTCATCTTTAGTCTATGATAAGCTAATTGCTGCACTTGAGGTGTTACATTTATGCACACCGGTGACATCCTCAGTCTTTTGTTCTTCATTTTTTAGTTTGCGAACAATAAGTTACAGTGCAACCTCTAATGAATTACCTTAAAGTAAAAAAATAAAATTCTGAAGGACATGTACCTGTTGTCCCCGTCTTTTTCCTCCTCCACAGAGCGCCAGTACACGAGGAACCCTCCTATTCATCCATGATAAGGCTCATGCAGATACACAGCTCATTATAACTCAACAAACGCTCAGTAGCAGAGAAATAATCTGGAGTCAGTGAAATGTTGTACACCATAGCACTGCTGGAGGCCTGTGAATGAGTCCAGAATCTGAGGCTCTTCTGTCCTTTTCTTTTTTCCCCTTCCAGGACGCCGGCACAAAGACGGGACCCAGGAAATAGCTGCACTTGAAGAAAAGGGGAAAAGTCTTTTCAAATACTACTCTGTGCTTCGCGATGGGAGACCGGGCGCGTCTTCTAGCATTTGCACGGACCTTGCTCCCCGTGGCCCTTGGCCTTTTGATCCTTCTGCCCCAGAGCCTTCTGGGTACGCCGGCAGCGGAGGAGCACGCGGGGAGCTCGGCGCTGCTGCAGCGGGTGAAGCGAAGCTGGGTATGGAATCAGTTCTTTGTCCTGGAGGAGTACACTGGACTGGAACCACTTTATATTGGAAAGGTCAGTGTTCATTACAAGTTGCACTTTATGAACATGCACGCACACACACACACACACACACACACACGTATGTGAGATGCAAAGAGTGCAGGTTTCTGGCCTGGTAGAGGAGCAGGTTTTGTGAGTAACCTTTGAACTGGTAGGTGTTGCAAAGTGATGTTAGCTCCAACTTTCAAACAGAGCAAACTGAAAGATCTATAGGGGAGCTCTGCTGCTGGAGGTCATCAGCAGCTTGCCCAGAGCTGAGCACATGAATGCAAAAGAGAAGTTTACCAGTGGCCAAAGGCAAGCTCCAATAAACACCGTAAAAAAAGAAGAAAAAGAAATTCCAATTTAATCCCTGGATGCACTGAGTCCTTATGAGAGACAGCCTCTCCTCTGTCCACTTTGAACCACAGCCAGACAGCAGTGATTGAGTTAATTGACTCGAACCGAAGCTTCAGTCCGTCTGCGTTTCTCAGAAGTGGACGGCACATCTGCAGCACCGCTGACATGCCCTCACAGGAGCAGGGAAGTGCTCACAATGGAGCACTTTGTTGCTCGCTTGCTAAAGTGAATTGAATATGTGATCGATAGTTGTAATTCATAGTCGGTAGAGAAAGGCACCATTTCTGAAATCTCAAACTGAAAAAAATAAAAACAAAAAAAATGCCATTATATTGCCAAAAATACAATTTCTTTGAAAAAAGAAAAAGAAAAAATAATTTAGTGTCAAGTGCCTGCACAAAATCTGAGTCGATTTAGGAGCCATTTCATTGAGTATTATTCTCACTGTACACAAATTGGCTGCAAGAGAACGCATTTTATTTGAGTTTGAACAAATGCAGCCGTGATAAGATGTCCAAATGGAAATAAAACGGCCATGTCCTCTCTTTTTCCTCACAATGGAACCAATTTTACCCCATTTATGAGCAATAATTAGATTTTATAAATGTAGTTCAGCCCATGAACACTATAAAAGATGGACCTGAAGCCACTGCAGAAGTGCCTGCATTCTTTGTAGGCTGCCGGGGTGATACCTGTGGTTACAAAAAGTCTTCCGAGCGTATTGAAGTCCTTTTCCCTGAGTTTTTGGGTCTTATTGAGTAACATATAAAGTACAGTGAGGAAATTTTGGCCATTCTGTAAGTCAGAAAGGAGGATAATGCAGGGCATGCTAATTGGCTAAAGACCTGGAAAAACAACGTTCGAGAGGCTGCAGACACCACGTCCAGGGTGATGATCATCTTTTATTTTGTCTAAAACGACAATACAAATTAAATTCTTTTGTTTTTCTGCATACTTCAGTTTATTATTTGGTGTATTTGTTTTCTTCAAAATGATTCTCCATTTGGAATTTCCTGCACAATAGGCCTAAATATGTTGAAGGTCCAGCTGGGCTAGGGCACGAAGGAAAAGTTTGGGAGGGAAAAACAACATTTTTTTTAATAAAGTAATAATAATAATAATAATTTATGAGAAAAAGAGGGGAAAAAAACAAATTCATATCTTGTTTGTGCTTCTTTTTTATTACCTGCTAATATAAACAAAAGAGTCTGAATTTAAACAGCATATAGCTCAGTTTATTCCTGAATTCCTAAAAGCATGAAGCCCAGATTCCAGACCTACCGCTCCCTCAATATTCCTCATCAGCTTCTAAAACTCTGCAGTATTAACTGCTCATCCCCTGAAATCAGCCTTTGGGAATGATGCAAACCTGCTTTAATTAGTCTTCTGGAATAATTTCTCCGCCACCGCTTGGGAATACTGAAGAAAATGTCAGATTCCGAAAAGCCACGTGCTCCTGCAGATAGAAGAGAGAGCTGTTTCTGCTTAAATGTGGCACAAAAACTGTGGGTAACTCTTGTTTTTACCCGATTGTCCCTCTTTTTGATCCCATTCATCTCCCGTTTCTTTACATATTCTCCGCATCTCTCATTTTTGCAAACTGAATGGACAAAGTGATTCTGACAGGCCAGGCTACAACCCTAAGAGTCACTGAAGTCCAGGACAAAGCAGGAGAGAGATGTACTGCAGCCTCCCTCCTTAGTTTCCTTCCCCTCAGCTCTGCCTACCTCTGCTGAGGAACTTTGTATTCAGGGCTGTTGGGATGCTTGAGGTTTGGGGCTTTGGGCCAAAGCTGAAAAGGAGCAGGTAATTGATAGCCCGAGTGTCAAACTTGCTGCTTTCAAAGGCTTTGAAGGAAAGGAGGCATTGGAGCCGGAGAAGGTGGATAAGGCAGAGGAAAGCTGAGCTGTGATATATCACTACCAGACACAGGGCTGAAGCCCACAATGGGGTGCTGATTAGAAAATCTATTCTGGGCTGAGCTGGGCTTTGCAGGAGTGCGTGCAGGTGGGCATGTTGTCAGCAGTGATAGGAAAAACTGTATTGTCTGCTGCTCGGCAATGAAAGGTATTGTAAAAACTGCTGTTGAACTATCACTGGCATAACAAGTAGCAAAACTTTTAGCAGTTCAACCGCCTCGGCCCCAGATGAGGGGAAAAAAAGCCAAACCAAGTGTCTTGAAAGGAGTGCGGTCGCAGATTTAGTGCTGTGTCGTGTGCCAGCTGCACACCTGTTGATTATATATGAGACAGAGTGGGGGCATTTAATTTCACTCCGCTAGTGTGATGGCAGCAAGCACTCATCATACGCAGAGGCCCTCTAAGTACAAAGTAAAGTCTGATTGCACATCAACAGGATGGCATTTGCTCTTAGAGGCCACAAAAGGTTTCTGATTGCACTGCAGGGTCCCGGGCAACAAACAGGCTGTAAGCTGTGATTACATGTCTGCTTCCAGCAGCAATATTAACAGCGTATAACCACACACCACCGCTGGAGGTCAAGAGTTCTAAAATTTGGGGCGACAGAGAGCGGTTTGACAGTAATGCATAAATGTATCACGGGGACATAAGAAAACATTTGACCTTATTTGTTTATGTATTGCTTGAATGCTTAGATGTGGTATGACAGGCAATGTGTGACGTCTGTCAGTAAGCAGGCTGTAAAAGTGACAGAAAATACGGCCGCTGGGCTGGACTGGACCCTCTGGTGGGCCGGTTCCGGCCGCTGGGCTTTATGTTTGACACCCGGCTGGCCTAGACCAAGCAGAAATTTCTGGGAGTGAAAGATGATGTATCACAAAATGCAGTTCACCTAATGGCCACTTGAGGTGCCGAAAGTGAGCTAAACCCCCGAGATCAGGGGTGGGCAAACGTTTTGGCTCTGGGGCCACATTGACTTTTTGAGACGGGCCGGGCCAGCACCGGATGCATACTTATCAAATATAAAGATAAAAAAAGGCATTGCAGTGTTAATACTTACATTTACTTTTAGTGGGCACAGTGTTGTTTTTGTCGGTGCATCAAAGTCTAGTGTTAGTTTTGTTGTAGCAATTCTCAGAATTATGATATGATTTGATTTGGAAAGTTCTGTACCAATCTTCAGTCGGGCCGGATTAAAAAGACCAACGGGCTGGGTGTGGCCCACCGGCTGTAGTTTGCCCACCCCATGCATTAAAAAGAGCATTTAAATCCTGGCACAAAAATATTTGTGACCTCCACGAATAGTTTCACCCTTGTTAACAACTCTACTGTGGATGGATGTGTTAGAACAGATCCTACAGTCGGACAGGTTCGGGCCTCCATGGACTGGGCTTGCTTCTTTAGCACATCCTGCAGATGCTCGATTAGATTGAGATCTGGGAACGTGGAGACCAAATCAATGCCTCAAGCTCCACAAGCCATTCCTGAACTATTTTTGCTTTGTGGCAAAATTCAATTCCAATGCTGCACCTTCAGCATGTGAGTAATTAATCTGAGGCGGGTAATACAGAATATTGTAAGAAGACAGTTCAGTTTTCATCTGCTGCAGCCTGGCATTGCTTCCAGCTGACGCCGTGGAGATAACAGTAATAAGAAAATAACAATATCCTATGACCCGCCTACACCTTCAATGCACCTTTTTTTTCCTTTTCGTCCCTGTGATGCATTCATGGTGCAAATGTCAAAGTAGCCTTTGCGGTTTTTCAACATTTATCGAGCACTACAGAAGAGCAGCAAGCACAAATGGATTAACTTTTTAAAGTGGCAGGTAGTTTCAAACAGATATCAGCAAACAGACTTTTTCTCCATGCAGTTTGTAACATGTTGTGTTTTGGTAACTAAATGTACAATTGTGGTATTTCCCAGGGAAACATGTGACTCTCACATAGAAGGACAAAGATGTAAGAAAGGACAGATAACTGCTCAGCAAGGGATGTTTGATAAACCGGGAATTTTGCTTACTTATGAAATCCAAATTAATTTACATTGTTTTTAAAAATAGAATATTGATATTGCATGAAAAACCGGACAGTTTTAGTCCAGGTCAAAGTGGTTAGGCTGCAGGATTGGGGTAATGCACTCTGTGGGCTGGTGCAGAGCAGGTCAATGCTGGGTTTCATGAAGGGGTGCAGACATGTATAGATTTAAGGTGATGATTCTGATTAAATTTACTCACTAAATTATACCTTTTATACTGTCTAGAGGTTGGAAAGCAGCCACTATAGTGCATGAAACATGTGCTTATATCTTGCTGAATTCAGTTGGCTGAATCCACAAAGAGCAATGCGGCAGCAAAGGTCAGCTGATCCCAACCTGAACACAAAGTAAAATCTATTGTTATATGACTTATTTCTGTGATTCTTTGTCACGCTGCACTGTTAAATCTTACATCTTAGGGTGCCCCCACCTGCCAAATCCCACTTTAACCCCTGACCGTGAAGGAACTGCAAGTTGGTTGTGAGGGGTCATCTACAATGGAAAAAAAAAAAAAAAAAATAGGAGTAAAGAAAACAAACTA